>WIQG01000777.1:0-29048 GCA_014925785.1 Mycena galopus ATCC 62051 | reverse complement strand
CACGGTCAAGGCCAGCCGCCAGATTCACATCACAGCCGACATCGTCAGCGGAAGTGGGAAACGTAACCAGGTCGTCGTTTCGCAGAACTTGGAGTATGTGAATCAACAGGACTATTTAGACAACACGCTAGTCCAGGCAGGCCAAAACAACAATGCATCTGTTACCGTCCTGATGGTTTTACCAGAATCTTTTCCAATCATCGTCGGGTAGCGTGCTGTCGACCCACAACAGCGTTCCTGCCGTCGTTGACACATTCTCCTACCCCCTAACCATCAATTTGACCTCGCTCAATAACGCGGGAACACAATGTGCGTCGTGCCAACCTCGTTCACCATCCCATGCTCACACTACAAAGTCACCACCGTGTTTGATCACTCGTATGATCGCCAGTTGCTTCCAAGCCCATTTATCCTAGGTTCTACGATCCAGGAAAGACAAGTCGCAGGAGGATTCTTCGAGGAGGCTTCCACTGGGAACACAGGAAATGGGACCAGCAACAACACGTAGGTCTTGATTTGCGTTCCAAGGACGTCGCTCATCCGAGATTTGTGTTTAGCTTCACGTACACTGACACAGCAGGCAATACCTTCAACCAACGTGTAGATGCCGCCTTTAATGTTATCACGCTGAATGAAGTCAGTGGGTCACTCAGCGAACCAGCGAAACAGCCTGCATCGAGCACCAAGAATGCTGGGACCTTCGCTGAAGCGCGGCTTCCTCCAGGCCGTGGAAAACTCGGAGACTAAGGTAGCTCCAGAAGGCCCTCTTGTTAATGTATATATCTATTTCGTTGTGCAATCACGTTCACTGGCAGCCATGAGGGCGCCCGTGTCTATCAGGAAAGTGAGGACAACCCGACCGGATCGCTCCCAGGTACACAGACCGTGTTGAGACGGCATCAGTCGACGAATGATCAGCGATATTCGTTGAGAACATAGGGCAGCAAGCCCAGAGAGCGCCGTTCTCTCCTTAGAAGAGACCCTGCACGGCGCCAGTCACAGGGTCAAGACCGACCTCCCAGAACCCGGGCCGTGTGCCCAGTCCAGGCATTGTGGCCATGTCGCCGAGGATGGGGTACAAGAACCCAGCACCGGCGGACAGGCGCACGGCGCGGATGGGAATCGTAAATCCTAGCACCACGTTAGACAGAAGGCGGCGTAGTCTGAAAATAAACACAAACCAGTTGGAACACCCTTGAGTTTCGGGTCGTGTGAGAAAGAATACTGCGTCTTGGCCATGCAAACTGAACGAAAAAATCAAAACCGGGCAAAATGTGCGCACAGAACGAACATACTCGCGAGGTTGCTGTAGCCTTGCGCGGTGTAGGTATCAACCTGTGTCCTGGCGAGCTCGCTGAGTTCAATGCCGTCTGCTCCGTAAATCTCTTTCGCGATGATGTTGATCTTTTCTTCGATAGATAAATTGAGATCGTAGAGGAATTTGAACTGCGAGGGTCCTTCGCAGGTGGAGATGAGTGCCTCTGCGAGTGCACGGGCGCCAGCTCCGCCTTCAGCCCAGTGGTTGCTGACGACTGCTGCGTCTGCTCCGCCGGCCAATGCCTCGTCCCGCACCAGCGCAAGTTCCGCCGGAGTGTCAGAACTTTAACAGCGTCAAAAGGTCGAAAACCTGAGAGAATGGATCACGTACGCAAACTGGTTAATAGCGACAATGACCTTGATGCCGAACTTGCGCGAGTTCTGGATGTGCTTGACCAAGTTCTTGCACCCCTCTTTCAGGGTAACCAAATCTTCCTTCGTGTATGTCTCGTGCAGGGGCTTGCCTGGCGTAACATCCGGCCCACCGCCGTGCATTTTCAGAGCACGGGTCGTCGCAACAATGACCGTTGCGTCGGGGTTGAGGCCGCTGACACGGCACTTGATGTTGCAGAACTTCTCCATGCCCATGTCCGCGCCAAAGCCGCCCTCTGTGAGCACATATCCTACCCGATCCGCCGAGTCGCCCTCTTCGGTACCGGCGAGTTTGAGCGCAATTTGGTCTGCGAGAATCGACGAGTTGCCGTGCGCGATATTTGCAAACGGTCCAGCATGCACAAAAACGGGTGTACCCTACTCAAAGGTTCAGCTTCCAGCTGATTTTGTTATGATGCTGCTCACCTGCAGAGTCTGCATGAGGTTAGGCTTGATGGCATCCTTGAGCAGAACAGCGAGTGCCCCAGAAACTCCAACGTCGTCAGCGGTAATTGGCTGCCCCTGCTTGCTCGTCGCAACCACCATAGCCCCAGCCGCGTCCGCATATCCTCGAGGCCAGTGGTCAGTGCAAGGACTGCCATGCACTCACTAGCCACGGCGATATCGAACCCAGTCTCGCGCTCATGGCCCTGCTCTGCCGCACCGCGCCCGATGGCGATTTTGCGCAAAAAGCGGTCGTTGGTGTCCATGACGCGATTCCAGGTGATCGTATCTGGGTCGACGTCCAGTCGCGCGAAGCGGGTGATCTCTTCGGGGGTCAAGTCGTTCGGGTTGGTCTTTCAATGCCGAGTTCTGCAGCCTCTTGAACATGAGGGGGGCGAATTCCCGTTTTCCTTTCTTGGTCGGCACAAGTCGACTGTACAGTGCCTGTTGTCGTTGGTTAACAATATAATTTTTGTCAAACAAGGGACTGACCTTGTCGGATTGGGTGGCTTCGTGGAACATCCGAGCATCCAAGGCGGCGGCTAATAAATATTAGGTGGGTCGAGGAATTTATAGAGCCGGTGTACCGAGCAGGTTATTGGCAGCGGTCACGGCGTGAATATCACCAGTCAAGTGGAGGTTGAACTAAGAGCTGCTGAGCAGTTTCTTGGCCGTAAAAAGAGTATTGTACCTCGTCCATGGGAATAACCTGGCTGTACCCTCCTCCAGCAGCACCACCTTTGATGCCAAAGGTTGGGCCCTGACTCGGTTGTCGAACACAGGCAAAAGCGGCCGACCAAGCTCTGCACCGAGGGCTTGAGCCAATCCGATCGTGGTCGTCGATTTGCCTTCACCCAACGGCGTAGGTGTGATACTAAAAGTATGAGAGCGGTCCGATGAAAAGACTGGAACATACCCAGAAATGACAATGTATTTTCCGTCTTTGCGGTGGGCCAACCGGTCGAGAACGCTGAGCTCTACCTTGGCCTTGTACTTGCCGTAACTTTCAATCTCATCCGGGAGCAGCCCAATTTCCAGCCCGAGCTCAGAGACGCGTTTAGGGGTCTGTGCCATGGCGATCTCAATATCGCTGGGAACCTTTTCGAGAATGTTGAGCTTGAGGGGCTTGACTTTGAGTTGGCGCTGCTTCTCCCAAAGACGCTCAGCGGATTGCAGTGTATTTTCCATGAGCATGGCCACGGTCATTGGGCCGACACCTCCAGGAACTGGTGTGATGTAGCTTGCGACTGCAGACGCTGAGGCAAAGTCTACATCCCCAACCAGTCGCTTGGCCAGACTTTTTGGTCGAGTCTAACGATTTTCAGTGAGATAGAAACAATGAAACGATTCGCGTTGAAACACGGACCCGGAATATAGTTGATGCCTACATCGATCACGACAGCGCCGGGTTTCATCCAAGACCCTTGAACAAATTGGGCTTTCCCAATGGCGGCGACAATGATATCGCGTTTTTAATCTGAATAAGTGGCGTGTCAGTGCGCACAAAGCCGAATAGAAATCGTTGGTGGCGCACAATGGCCTCGATATTTTTCGTCCGGCTATGGCACTGGGTGACGGTTGTGTCGCGATTGCGGAGCATAGACGCGACGGGGCTGCCCACAATGTCGCTGCGGCCGAGCACAACCGCATTTGCACCAGAGAGAGAGACGCCGGTGGACTCTAGCAGGCGGATCACGGCGGATCGGGGTGCACGGCGCGAATAAAGGTACAGAGGCACGGGAAGACAAGTGACCGATGTTGTAGGCATGGAATCTGGGCCCAGTTGGAATGCCGGACATTGCAAGTGGGACACACGACCTACCCATCGATATCTTTCTCTGGGCTCACGGCCTCGGTAACCAGGCGCTCGTCCTCGGGCGTTATGTGCTCGCCGAGGGCAGCTGAACAAGAATGCCGCTGATTTTCTCGTCGTCGTTGAGCTGTTTTACCGTTGCGATGACTCGTCGACGGTGCTCGCGGCGGGAAGCGCGACATGGTGAAATTTAATGCCCGACCTCCTCTGCGGCCTTTGCTTTCATGCGGACATAGGTGGTGGAGTCGGGGCGCTCTCCAGCCTGCCACGGATGGCGAGCTGCGGGCTGAAAGCGGGGATATTTTGCTTGGAATGAGCTGATCCGAGACGCGACCCCTTCGCGCACCGACCTGGACGTGTGTTAGCGCATATAAAGACGAAATAAGGGACGAATGAACTTGGCTAGGGCCGTTCCATCGATGAGCTTTGCGGAGGACATGGCACGATGAAAGCAAGATATGATAGGCTTAATAGTTCCAGCCATGCCATCCGGAGCTCCGGCACGGCGGAATGCGGATGCGGACTTAGCGTTGGGTCGCAAGAGACAAGAGGGAGTGGAATTTGAACGAGTCATATATAGTTGCAAGGAAAGAGGTGGTTAATGCATTTAACATCTCAGGCCGATACTGCCGCAGCTCCAGATCAATGGAATCCCTTCTTACAGAGGTCAACTGAGACCTTGCTTTGATGTCACGGTGATCAGGTGACTCTGCCATTTTTCACTCACGTCCAAAAAGTCATCGGGAACGATGAGCTCGGCGCTGGCATCCCTTGTGCGCCCATGTACCACTTCACTGTCGTACAGGACACTTTCTCGCGCACCCCGTTCGTCGGTCATTGTCCGCTATTATTCCGACGACAAGTTCGTCAGCCGGACCAGCAGACCGCGACGCCCCGGATGCTCCATCTGCTGAGCCACCAAATGCAGCGTGGCAAAAGCCCAGGAAGAAGCAGCTGACCTGCTCGTATGTTGCCTTTTCCCCTGAGAAAAACCTCTATTCACCCGCGTCTATTCTATTCTCCTAGGGCCGGCTACGTTACCTGCAGGCAGACTTTCTCAATCTCCAGCGAAACTCCGCCCGCGAACGAGAAAAAACCCGCGACTTTGCCATAACGAACTTTGCCGCCGACCTTCTCGAGACCGTCGATGTCCTCTCGCTGGCACTAAAGTCCGTTCCCGCCTCCGCGCTGGAGGAACCTTCACCATTGCCCTCCGCTTCCGATGACTCAGCTCCGGACCCCTCACCCGATGCCCCTCCACCCCCGCCACGTACTAAAACCTCCGATGACTACCTCCGCGAACTCTACACCGGCGTCGAGATGACACAGCGGCAGCTGCTGTCGACGCTTTTCAAATACCACATCAAACCCTTCAACCCCACTGGTGACCCCTTCGATCCGAATCGCCACGAAGCGCTTTACCAAGCGCCAATACCGGGCAAGACGCCCGGGACAGTTATTGACTGCCAGAAAACTGGATTCACCATCCGGGATCGCGTGCTGAGAGCAGCGCAGGTCGGTGTCGCGCAGGAGATACCGGGATACGTCGCGCCGGAAGAGACGCAGGAGGAGACGGAGCAGTCGAAGCAGTCGGAGCAGTCATCATAGCAATGAAGGACTTGTGTGAGTTCCGATATATTTTAGAGCGGCGTGACTAGAAGTAATGTAGCGGCTGTTAATCAACGAATCTCAACTCCGAACTGCTCCTCTAGCCGGGACACGACCTGCTCCTGGATCTCGTTTGCCTCCTCGTTTGACAGGGACCTAGCACCGCGTAAGTATGTAGAAAAACCCAACATGCGCGATTCACCTGTCCATCGATCTATAATTTATCCGGTAGCACAGCTTGTGCGATTGGTTTTAGGATGGACAAATGAGTCTATCTGTGGGCCCCGAGGTCATCTTTTGCGGTTACAACAACACGAATGTCTCACCTTTTGAACGTCTTCGACGAGATCACCCGCCACGTCGCGTACGACGTCGCAGAAATCATTTTCGTGCAAAGTGAGGCCCTGTGCGGTCCAGAAACTCACGTCTTTGAAACACGACGGATATTTAGAGTACGGTTGGAACGTCGTAATCTGCTTGTCCGTAAACTGCGAAATAAACCGCTCATCCGTCGACCAGAAAAGCCGGATGTCTGGGATGGAGTAGAGTATCATCGCTATGCGTTCCAGACCGAGCCCAAACGCCCAGCCAATTTTATTCGGCACATCTTGCAAGTAAAATCAAAGAGTTCAGAACAGATCTGGATTTGGCTTTTACACAACTTACTGGCCGTGTCCAGTGTCGCCTGACGGACGACGCCCGAGCCCAAAATTTCGAGCCACTTTCCGCGGAAAAAGACCTCGACCTCGAAACTCGGGCTTGTGAACGGAAAGTACGCCTCGATCCACCGCACGCGCAGCGGCGCGTTGCCACCCACCCCAGCCTGTCCGCCAAACAGCGTGAGCATCAGACTATTCAGCGACAGCTTCAAATTCTCTGCGACGAGCGCGGAGTACGCCGGGTCGTGCGTCACCTGTGCCGGATTCGTCCCCGAGAGGTGTGGCACGTCCTCAATGACGATGGGCGCCTGCGCGAGCCGGTGCCGCAGTCGCGCATTATCCTCGGCGACCTCCTTCATCCCCGACGCGTCCGCCGCGAAGATGCGCGCACCCTCCATCTGGTGGAAAATGGGGTAGTGGCTGCCGTCGATCTCGTCCCGCCGGTACACATCCGCGGTCAGCAGCCACTTGTCCTCCCCGCGGCGGAAGACCTCCACTTCGTGCGCGGAGGTGTGAGTGCGCAGCATGAGGTCCTTGTTGACGTAGTAACTGTCCGTGACCGCGCGCCCGGGGTGGTCCTGGGGGAAGGACAGCTCGTCAAAGTTTTTGTACGGCGAGACCAGCGGCGAGAGGGAGGACAAGTGCGTAAAATCCGAGTAGTGGGACTCAATTAGGCCGCGGAGGGTGTTGAGCGGATGCGCAGGACGCGTGTGCAGGCGCAGAGGAACCTTGGCTAGGATGGCGGGGGTGAGATTCGTGATGCTGTCGGTGGGATAGCGGTCCCCAAGAATTTCGAGGTAACTTGGGCGGCCATTGGCGAGCGCTGATATTCGACGGCGAATACAAGGGCGCGCAAAGGACAGCCCAAGTCGCGGTCTGATCATCGACGCGTCCCAGTCGAATCAATTTATATTTGCACTTGTTGTGCCCCTCAATGAAATCGAGAACAGAGGCAGAAATCCGTGAGTGCTATTCGTATCTATCCTACAACCCATGTAATCGTAACTATTCGTCAACTCCATTAGTAGCGTAGCGATCGTAGGTAGTAAATGAGCATGGCTCACAAACGTCCGGCGGATGAAAGAAAAGGGTGGTGAGGTAGCGCAGAGATGTGTACAAAAGATAGTAAATAAAGAAGCGAGACGTAAACAGGTCACCAGCCACCAAACCACGCAGGCCGCCGTGTTGCCTTTGGGGAGCGGACAACAGTGACGGTTTTGAGTCCATCCACATCCTCGTCAGTGATGAACTCGATGGCTGTGGTTCGAGGACTGTCGAGGGTGGCGGTGGAGGGGTCGACTTGCGGTATTGGAGACGCAACTCGACGGGTGTTGGCGGGGCAGGAACGGTGATGGTTTCGGTCTGGATCACGGTTTTCGTCTCGGGTGGGAGCTCAATAATTGGGGGAGTTGCTGAACCTGAAGGAATTGTTAGCTACGTGTACATGCAAACATGACGTCCAGGAAGAGTCGACCACGACTGCAGCGCAAAAAAAAAAAGCAATGAATAAACGCGCAGCACGTGGAGGTCGCGAATGATCGATTAGATCGATCCGCGGACCCAAATCGACAAGGGGACAATGCGAAATGAAAAACCGTTGTCCCCCAAGCCCGGACGAAGGAGGGGGGATGGATAGGACGGTATACGGACAGTACAAGAAAGTAAAAACATGGGTCGTCCTCCTTCGTCTCAAAGCTCGGAACGGCGCGGGAGGGGCGGCGGTACCTTAACTTTGCGTTTCGGCTCGTAAACGTACTCCTCCTCAATGTTGTCGGCGTCGTTGCCCAGGGCCCTGTTATTTTGTTCAGACGCGAGAAAATGCAAGAAAAGGGCGAAAATTACATGAGCTGCTCCATGATCCAGCTTTCGCGTCGGGACGCGTCGTGTTCGCGGCGATTGACACTCTCCTCGCGTTTGCTGATGTCTCGCTCGCGCTCGGTGATACGGAGCTCGCGATCGAGGACTTCCTCTGCGCGGCCACCTACCCATCCAGGAGGTGTAAGGGAGTCCTCCTTGACAATCTCTTTAATGATGGTCTGTGCTGGGGGGCTGACCGTCTCATATACGGTGGTGGCAAGACAGGGCACGCAGACGGGGGGAGCGGGGACAACACCACCTGGGGCGCCTATTAGAAGCTCTGCCTCGCGGCGGGCGACTTCTGCCTCGCGGAGGGCGACGTCGCGCTCACGGGCAATCAAGGCCTGGGTGCGCTTCGGGGAGAGATAGCCAAACACGCCCGAAGACGATGCTGCTGAGCCGCTTGCTTCTGCGGTTGGATCGGTGCTGTACTGGCGCGGCAGGGAGAGCATTACTGCAAGCCCAGCAAGGACGAGAGAAAGGACGAGGAGGAGGGTGGTGGATGAGATTGTGCGATGGTGGTGGTGAGAGGAGGAGCGGTGTTCGCGCTCGCTACGATGATGGCGGTCACGGTCTCGGTCGCGTTCGGTGCGTTCATGGTGGGTGGAAGAGGGTTGTGCCATCCTGACGCTTACTGAGGAGCTGGGCGACAAGGAGGTAGCAGAGCGGAGAATAGATGTAGACGTCGTGAAAAAGGGGGAAGGTTACGCGCGCGCGAAGGGAGGGAGCAGGGGGCGGAGAAAGTAAGAAGTAACAGTACTTGGCGTCTCGCGTTTTTTAGTCCAACCAACGGGCACGTGTTGCATTGTCGAAATACAAGGACAAATATTTGCACAGCCCCAATTGTCTTTGTATTTCGCGCACTGACCACGATGGCGCTTAGACGGCGAGCAATGAACAATGCATCCACATCCACCTCGACTCCAAATACGCCCAACACACCCGCAACCGCGTCCTCTTCGTCCCCTTTGCCTCCGTTGCAGCTGCCCATCACTCCCCGTAACCACCGCGCGTCCATTCTCGTCGACCGCTCCCCTGCAGCCACCCCGTCCAGGGCATCCAACTTTGCCTTCGACTGGGATGCAGCCCGCGCGCGAAAACCCGCTCCGTACGCGACCCCACAGTCCATCTCCAAGGCGTCGCGTCGCAGCTTAGGGGTCACCGCTCCCGGTACCCCCCAGCGCAAAGGCGTCGTCCGCAAAAAGGGCTACTTTGAACGGTGCCTTGTTCCCTATTTTTCTCTTGTTCTTATTTCAATTTATTCGCAGCATCATGGACATTCCGTCCCAAATCGCCTTTCATGTCCACATGTTCCCCTCAAATGTCCCTCTGCCAAAGCCACAAACCTCGGCCTGGATCATCGGAGGCACCCTGCACTTTATTCACTTTTGTGTACGCTTAACCCAGATACGCCAGGTCCCTGACTCGGACCTCGGCTGGGAAGACCTTTACCATGAGGGCGAAGGGCACTCGTGGTTTGATTGGGTTGGTGTTGCCTATCGTGTCTACTCTCATTCTCATACAAAATCAGACAGTCCCGATGACAATATTCCTCCTCGGTGCTGCGGTCCTCAACACCATCTACCTCTTCACCCGCATCAAGCTCTACCGCCTCCACCTCCGCCCGGACCCCGTCTCGTCCCCAAACGCAAAGTTTGTTGCCTCCCAGCTGGATTTCCAGCCGCTCGAGCCCCCGCCACTGCGTGCGCGCATCGCCAAATCCCTCTGGTTCGGCTTCTCCGCGTCGTGGCGCTTCCTCCTCGGGATGCAGCCACCAGTGTACAACACAGCGCCGCCCCAAGGATCGCGCGTGTGCAGCAGCTCGAGGTGTGGACGCCCGGCGAGCTCGAGCTGATGCTGTTCAATGTATATTCGCCCGTGCATGTGTTCCTGTGGATGGCGACGGGCTCGACGAACTGGATGCTCATGATATTTATTATGGGTCTTGTGGGCGCGCAGGCGAACACCATGACGCATACATATAAAGCCCTGCTGAAGGACAAGGAGATTATCGCGGCGGAGGTCTTCAACGAATACAATACCGGCGTATGCGCATTCCATGTTCGAGGAGAATTCTATTTGATCCATATTTTGCAGTTTGTATACCCTCGAATAAATCCAGTACGGAAGGATGTAGCTGTATGTCTTTTCTTTCGACGCTGTCCTCAGTTCTTACCCGTCCTTCTAGGTTATGACACATCAGTCGGAGGTAAAAACTCCCACAAACATTTTCTTCGAGATTTGACCCTGCGTTTCCAGGTAGTCAATGTTTGGGAAGATTGATGGTCGATCATAGACTTCGAATATACTTTTTTGGTTTTGACCATTCCGTCCCTTGTTTTGATGGCTCTCGTATAAAATGCTGGCAAGAAGGTATCTTCCGCAATCTGAACCACCATGAATCCCGACCAACTATCGAGTGCGGATGCGCGACTTGCGATTCAAAGGTTTCATTTCGTGTTCATTTATGAATCTCAATTGAAAGCATGTAGCATGATTTCAGACGCTGTTGGCCTGGTACTCGCTCAGCGCGAGGGCGAAAACACCCTCACGGCGCTGAGGAGGATCGACCCTCTTGGCTACCCGTCCAACGTGGAGTACATTCTGAAGAACGCAGAGGTGAACAAGACGAGGGACGCGTTGAGCGCGGCCGTCGCGCGGCTCAGCGCCCTCCCTCACACCCCAATTGAAATAGACTTTGACCTGGCCCCGCTGGGCGCATGGATGGACGCGCATCGCGCGCAGTTTGACGCGTTCAAGAAATTCTGCGACGAGTATCGGCCGCCGTCGCCGAAGGAGGAGGGCGAGCTGCACCCGTGCGTGGATGCGTTGCTGTCTGAATTGAGGGACCTGGAGGCGCGGGCCGAGGATTTGACGCGTTCCTTGGAGCGCCGCAAGGAGTCCAAGGAAGCAGTCGAGGTGCGTCGGGCCTTTCTTTGATTTCCTTGTACCTTTGAGGATGACTGGCTGGACACAGTTCCGACGGCGGGCTCGAATATTGGATGCGATGGACTTGGAGTTCAAGGCGGAGTTTTCGAGGGTGATGAACAAGGTGGACTTTAGCGAGCTGAGCGAGGAGGGGCAGCGGGTGGCGATTCAGCAGCGTGTTTTGAAGGTTGCACGCGACACATTGAATTGGATGTTGAAGGTCAAGGAGAGTGGCAGTGTGGAGGATATTTTTTGGTTCGAGCCGTTGCTGCGATGAGCGTTCGTCCGGTTCTTCGCGAATCAGTACGCTACTCGAATAGATGGTCGAATCTAAACTTAGGGGCATGATGCAATAAACAATTGTCGCAAAAACCAACAGTTGACCAAAACCGTTATTTACTGGAACTCTATATACTCCCCCACATCTTATCTACATCTCTAGATCCACATCTCTTTCAATGGAGGGCCCAAAGAAGTACAACACGAGGTGTTTCGTGGGTGGCTTCTGTCCCCTGAACAAGGCGCCTATTATTAATTTTACGCGCAGCACTATAGGGACGACGGGTCCAGGAAATCCAAGGGCTTTCACTCCAACACTTGTCGCTTTGCACACCCCGACGATCCAGAGTGGCTCACGGCGTCTGTCCCTGTCCAGAGGTATCATTCCCCTGCACCGAAAGAACGGTACTCTTCCAATTCATACCCAAGACACCACGACGACTCGCGCAGCAAATCTCCCCGCCGCCGCGATCCCGAAAGTTCAAGTTCCCGTCGGCGCTCTCGCTCATTTTCTCGCGAGTCTCGAGATCGTGAGCGTACAAGCAGTCACCGACCGCCCTCCGCAGATCCCAGGATGGATCCTCGAAGACCTTTGCCATCGGTCCGCGTCCCATCCAGCTCTCCTGCTCCCCCTAAGCAGCCTGCGACGTTTGCCCCACCGCCCCCGCCTCCCCCAATCATCCCTGTTCCACCTTCCCTACCCGCACGGTTTACAGCCTCGGACACTGTCCCCAAACCCGCTCCGCAAGAAGAGATGAAAGTAATGTGGGAGAAAGTCCTACCGTACGATTATTTTCTTTCAGCTCACGTTCATCCATTCATCCAAGCATGTTTTATTATAGACTCCTGGCCAACTGCGTCGAGGCGCAGAAAGCCTACCAGGACGCACAGAGCGAGCTGACCAAGTATGAACGCCTGCTCAAAACGGATCGCTACATGAGGCTCTGCGGCGACGCTGAACGCGCGCGCGCCCAGCAGGAACGCGCCCGACTGGCGACTGTGCGCGACGACATGGACAAAGTAGTGCGCAACTCTCTGCATGCGCTCAAGGATACCGCGTGGTGGCCTGTAGGACCGAATCAGGACGACAACGCGGCGGAGAAGTACCGCGAGCTCCTTGGGTATGCCCTGGAGCTGAACAAGGTCGCGAACGGGATGTATCAGGCGTACGTGAACAAGTTGAGCAACGCGCCTGCGAGCGCGAGCTCGGTGACTGCCGTCCATGCTCTGCTGCCGCAGAGTGGTTCGGACCCCCGCCCTCCCAAGCGGCGACGCGTTTCGGATGCCGCGGACGGTGCGCCGCCGTTGGATGCCGCCGACGTCGCGGAGATCGGAAAGATACGGGAGCACGTTGAGAAGCTTGCGGACCAGGTTTACGATGTGCAGAACGAGCTGCAGGAGCTCCAGAATCAAAACACGGAGGATATCGTCGCGCAGATCGACGCCAAGTTTGAGGCGTTTGCGCTAGATGTGGAGGATAATCCGAGCGGTGCCAGTGCGGCTGAGCTGCAGAGGGTGGACGCGACCATAAACAAGGCGGCCCAAGACATGAGTGGGTTGGGGACCGAGATCGTGACCCAGATGACTACAAGCACAGCGCTTCGTACTCAGACCGATGAGCTCAAGACGGAAATGGCGCAACAGGGCGCGCAATTTGCAGCAGTAAGTCGTTTTTCTCAAATTACCGTGGACTAAAATTAAACCGATCGCTTTTAGATGCAAGCCCAATTGCATGCATTCCAAGAGGCAAGCGAGAGGGACCGACATACCATCGATGCCCTCACTGTCGCCTGCGATAAACTCATGCAACAGCCGGCCCCGTCGCCCCCGTCGCTGCCCCTCGACTTCATCCTCGCCGCGATCGACGAGCCCATCCGCGACACCGTGCAGGCTATCGTACGCCCGATGGTAGACAATCTGGACCGGGAGCTCAGGGAAAAGATTGCAAAACAGGATGCGGAGACGTATGGGCATCTGTGGGCCAAGATTGCGCTGACGCTGAAGGTGGTGGATGCGGTGCACAAGGTGACGCCAGCTGAGCCCGCTGTGAAAAGCCGGGCCACAAGTCAGGCTGCAGCTGCGCAAGCCGTGCCTTGAGACTTTTTTATTTTTATTTACTTTATTCTCGAGCTTGCTGCTTCATGTAAAGAGATGCAATGTACGACGTGATTGGAACGAGTTCCCTGCGCGATTTCGGCCGCTGATCTTTTTTTTTCTGGCTCGTTGAGTCAATTTTGAACGATCCTGCTTTCGGCGTCGCTGCCCCGATTAGGGTATTTCCCGTTTCAGCTCCGTGCTGAGTGACGCCGGCAGTGGGTTACATAAATTCATTACTTGGACAGGGCTTCAAAAGTGCTGGACTCAACATTCAAGAGACGATCTACGGCGCGAGCTGGCGCGGAAACTTTATGTCAAGGGTTCAAGGCGCCGTTCTAGTCGCGTGTCAAGCAGCAATGATCCGATATGATTCACAGCGCGGGCAGCCTGCCATGCCGGAAGTACTGCTCCCTACCGCGCGCCGACCTCAACAAACCGCACGAATTCAATTGGGGCTGGAAGAAAGGGTTTGATAAATGTGGGGTTTACTGCGACAAGGCATATAATGGTAATGAATACACTGATTCAGATCTGTCTGTGCTTGTTCTTGCGTCGACAATTTGCCCTTTAATTGCTCCCTCCGAGTCGCCATCAGGGCACACAGTCTTCAGGGCAACAGTGGCAGCCCGTGGCGTTGGAGTGAACGCCAGTCTATGTTGGGATCAATGTGATTCCCAATTCTAGACCTAGGCACGCGATAGCTCCATGGCCAACAATGCCCGTTGTTCCTTTGCTATTTCTTGAACTGAACCACTGTCTTTCACGAGCGCGTAGAAGATGTACGGCCTAGTCGCATGTGGTATTTTCGCGACGACTCTCTTGAGCCAGGTTTCCAGTCAGGCCCTTTCGCCTGCGGACATCGCCGTCGTGACCCAGAATTTGGCAACCGGAGCGCAACAAAGGTGTGTTGCTTGGCGAATTTTGTGGGCGCTCACCGAATGCTCGCTGCCAGTTGGGAGCTTGGGACTAGAACTCAAGCCTTACTAGATTTATATGCCGCAAGTAAGACTCTACAAATTTTCCCCGTTGTTGTGCGCGTACGATATGTCTATGTGCTTATGCCAAGATAGATTTTTCGGTGTTCTCCTCGACTAGTCTGCCGCCGCCTACCTCTGTTCCGTCCAACACGACCTCTGCCATCGCGCCCGTTTTCTCTATCGCACAAAATGTAGTATCGGCACTGAAACTGACCGCGACCTCGCCCCCGACACCGCTGGTATCTGGGGACGGCGCGGCGGGTGACCCAGTGTCTATTGGTGTTGCTGTCCTCCTGGCAAATTGGACAGGACAAGGATCTGGTATGTTTTTTTTTGGGTGTCCATTAAAACACGGCAGTGATCAATCGACCGCCCAGCCGATTCGGTGAACTATGGCCAGGCAGCGACAAGCCAGCTGGAATACACCATGAACGTCGTACCCCGTACCAGTGATGGTGCCATTTCCCATCGTGTCGCCCAGGTCCAATTATGGTGCGTTCATTTTTCTCTCGTCGGCCTTTCTCACCGGTTCCCAGGAGTGACTCCGTGTTCATGGTGCCGCCGTTCCTCGCGTATTATGGCGTCCTCACAGGGAACACGACCCTGTTAAACGAGGCTTACAATCAAATCAAGCTGTACAGAAATTATCTTCGTGACACTAGTGCCAAAAATCTCTGGAAACATATCGTGCTCGGAACTAATGCGGCGGACGGTCCGAATGACCTAGGTCACTGGTCCACCGGTATATATCTCACCGTTTTCTATAATTACGCGTCTCTCAATGGCTCAACTAGGAAACGGATGGGCAGCAGCCGGAATGCTTCGGGTTATTGCCACGATGAAGAATTCTCCCTACGACAAGGATTTTTCGAGTCAGCAAAACGATCTAGCCAGTTGGGTGAAGGAGATCCACACCGCTATGTTTGCCTACATCGTGCGGCTCGTTTTTGCGTTTCTTTTCAACTCATTCTGACGAGGGAAATTCCGTCGATTCAGGATTCAACAAATATATTCACGAACTACGCCGACCAGCCTATCAGCACTTCGGGCATGTTCTACGACACTGCTTCCACGACCCTAATTGCGAGCACCGTATATCGCGCGGCACTCCTACTTAACGACCACAGTCATCTACCCAACGCAGAAAAATGCAGACAGGCCCTTTTCGCGACGTCCAATTCTTCATCTTCGTCTAGTGCGGCTCTCCGGAAGCGAGATTCCGCCAGTGGTTCTGCATCTCCCAGTGGTTTCGCGTCTGCCAGCGGTTCCTCGAGCGGTTCCGCCTCAGCCTCTGCCAGTCACATTTCGGGCTCTGCTTCCGTCCCTTCTGCCAGTTCAACCGCGCCCATAGTTAGCCCCAGCGCTACCGCTGCTCCACTGACCAATCTGGCTCACTTTACCTCGGATGGGTGGTTGACACCCGTCGTAAATCCCCATGAGTATGGGGTCGAGGGAAGTGACAGTCCGGAGGGCGAGGCGTTCGTTTTAGAACTTCAGGCAGCGTACAATGAGTGGGTCGCTGAGGGTTCTCCTGGTAAGAATGCTGCCAGGAGAACTGCGTCGGGGGCGGCAGGGTGGGCCTGGGTTGCAGCAGGCGTGGTGGTCGGTAGCTTCCTGGCATATGCTTGAAGCACAGGGTGTGCCACGACGGACCGCACCATCTAGACTCTTCTTTCATTTATGTGGACATCAGTATATTGTACACACCGCAGACCAACAGGCTGTATTACGGAGACCAAGTAATTGAATGTTACCTCAGTTGGGTATTCCAAGGTATTCTACATCCGCGTTCATCAGTGTTGGACTTTGGACTTCAAGGAAACACTCAGATCCATACACCCAGTATTTCTTCCGCGATATCTTATTCTTGGTTTCAGGGGCGCTAACGGCTTCTCCGTATGTGCGAGTGGGGGGGAACGCCCATGATATGATAAGTGGCGTTCTATGAATTATATTGTTTATATTATGACTGAGGAGGCATGCCCATTTCCTCTGGCGTCAAAGAAGATGACTCTATCATTACGCCTACTCCTACCTTCGCGCCAGCCTACAACAACGTCAACGAACGAACATGCACTACACAGAGAAACAAACCTTGAAGTGATCAATCTCCCCCGCTATCAGAAACGCAAAGGTAGGTGTGAAGCGCTGCTCGAGCAAGGCGGAAACCTTGCCCGTGGAGTCGAGCTGCGCCCTGAAGGTCGCTAACCGGAGGTCGTATTTCGCGCCAATCGTGGTGATGGCTTCCCGCCGATTAGGCATGGCAATCAGCTGCAGCTCAGCAGCCACCTCGACCTTCTCGCTCAGTTTCTGCCAATACGTGGCCTGCAGGACGCCGAGACCCTGCGTTTGGGCAGTCGCAATCCAGTTCTTGTCGGTGCCCGTGATTTTCGCGAGGTATGACGAAGAGACTTCGGATACGTCGGGTGTTGGTCGTTGGTAGACGCTTTCAATGCCCAGCGCGATGTTTTTGGTGATGGATTGCAGGTAGCTCCCGACGTAGATGCCCGTTCCGTCGATGGGTGATGGGTTCATGGATTTGGCGTTCAAACTAAAGTCTGCACCTTGGTAGTCGTGCTCAAGTTGTATCATGTTGTGGCCAGCTTGTTGGGATAACTTGGATAAAAATTATTATTGTCGTCGCGACACGTCAGTACACAAAGCGCACCTGAACCTGTGCTTTCGTGACTGTGCTGGGTGTCCATCCGTAGTTGAACCGGCCGCTGACATTTCCATCATGGTCGACTCCGCCTTGAAGGAAGACCTGGCACAAAGTTAATATTGAAGGACGGGACGGATATCGGGAAACGGAGCCACCTTGGTGCTTCCAAATATTGCACCAAAATTATACGACGAGGGAGCGGTCTGAGATCCCAGGGCAAACGAGTGCGTAACCTGAAAGAGAGGGCTCATGGAGAGACTCTTGGTCAAGTCGGCGCGAGCTCCATCGAAGATGAAGTTTGACAAATGCGTCGCTGAAAGCAGGAAACATAAGGGCTTCTGGATGCTAACGGTGCGCGGGACTGACTTTTCGTTTCTTTTTGGAGATTTTCAACAGTGCCGGGAGAAGAAAGACCAAGGTCTGCTCTCCAGAGGGCAAAACGGTCGTACGCATTGTAGAGGGGGGATATTGGAGCAAAGTATGAGTAGGAGAGAGACGGGTAGGTGTCAAGGAGAGTCTCCTTCACCGGTATCGGAGGTGACGACTCCATACAAACCGTGCACTAAAAATCGAAAAATGTGAACCCAGAGGTCAATGCCAAACAACCTAAATCAATGTTCTGACAGTGCTCAGTGATCCCATCATTTCCGACAAGACGCATATAACGTGAACAGAGTAATTCTATTTGCCCACCGAACTGCTGCGCATCCACTGCCTTTTGCTGCGCTTGCGACACAACGGAGTCCACTTTCTGAGCCGTCTTGCAGAGTCGAAGCAACAGGAAAGACATCGAACAGGCAGGCGTCGTTTAGGTATCGTGGAGCAAAACGACTCGGAGATCTCTCGGTGGTCTCGGGTCGCTCGCCGCCGGCCTTTGCATGTCTTCGACGTTGTTTCGACCCTCCAAATTTCGAATATCACACGCGCTAATTATAGTTTTCACCCCGATGGGCGCGAAGTATATAAAACTTGATGAGCATACAGTTGCTCCACTATTTTCTCAGCCTCTACGGTCTTAAGGGCCCGCACGGCCCCCTGCATTTCCTTCGGCGTGCCTACATCAACATGGCTATCCTCAGTCCATTCTCCACAACTCGGCGGTACATTGCGCTGGTCGTCGTGACCGTAGTGAGTTTGTAGTATTCCTGGCTGTGTTTTCACCTCACAGCCAATTCAGATAAGCATACATTACATTCTCAGTATTTCCGGACCAACGCGTTACGGACAACTGACATCTCTGCGCAATCTCAAGGAGAAGTTCCAACAGCCTTCATTCAACACCACCGTTTCGAATTCTACCGCGGTCAATTCATACCAGCCTGTAGCCACCCAATCTCTTCATGATACCGCCACAGAGAAGGCCAACGCGACCTTCGTATTTCTATGCCGCAATGACGACATCAATGGTGTCGTTTCTTCAATGCAAAGCCTAGAAGACCGATTCAACGGACGGTTTAACTACCCCTGGGTTTTTTTGAACGACGAGCCCTTCACAGAAGAATTCAAGCAGTACGCCGCATCTCATTCCTCATTCCTCTCATTCACCCCGCTTCAGACGCGTCAGTGTCTTGACGGTAGGACGGATAAATTCTGAGAACGAAAACGAATTCATTGCGAATGTCAGAATGCCCCCATATCATTTGGGCTAATTCCGCCAGAACATTGGGTCCAACCAGATTGGATAGGTGTGCTCGATGTTGTAGTGATGCGCCATTTCTGATCACAGGTGAACAGACGAGGATAGGGCGCGGAAGGGCCGCTTGCAGATGATGAGCCACCGTATAATTTATGGCGGTGAGTAATAGTCAAAGGTCCATGCTGCGAACTGGTGTTGCTGCTATTTGTCAACCACATCCGGGTGGGAGTTCCGTGGATCTTGTCGGCTGATCATGACTTGCCAGGGAGCGTGCCTTATCGCAACATGTGCAGATTCAATTCAGGCTTTTTCTTTAAACACGAATTGCTCCAACCGTATCGCTATTATTGGAGAGTTGAGTAGGCATTCAAAAATATTTGCGTTATTATTATCTGATTTTTCCCAGGCCCAGCGTCAAGTTCTTCTGTGACATCCAATACGATCCATTCGTGTACATGGAGACACACGATAAAGTATACAGTGCGTTCGAGATGACGTTTACTTTCTGCACCCTGACGGGTTTAAGGCTTCACAATATCACTGGAGGAGCACCCGCCAACAGTGCCGACTTTGTGGAGTTCCGTGAAAGGTAACATGCGTGCTCTATGTATGAGGTCCACGAACTCACTTGTGTGTTGCAGAGTTCATGACGGAGTATCCCCATTTCATTGAGCCCCAAAACTCAATGGACTTTATTTCTAATGATGGGGGAAACAAATACAACATGTGTCACTGTGCGTTGAACGTCGCTTTCAGGGGCCACCGCTCAACTCCCCACAGACTGGTCCAATTTCGAGATAGCTGACATGGACTTCTGGAGATCGCCCGCCTACCAGGCCTTCTTCGATTTTCTGGAGGCAAAGGGAGGCTTCTACTACGAACGCTGGGGAGATGCTCCTATCCATAGCATAGCGGCGTCGTTATTCGCTCGACGAGACCAGATTCATTTCTTCCGAGTAAGCCGGTCGTTTTCAATTTCTCGCTCATGATCCTCATCTTGTTCATAGGACGTGGGCTATCAGCATGAAAGTTTTGCGCACTGCCCGAGTGGAGATCAGTGGAGGGAGGGCCGTTGTTCGTGCGATCCAAACGATTCTTTCGGTGCGGTTTTACTCCATCAGGCGACCTGCATCTGAACACCCATCTTTGCAGACTACACCGACCATTCTTGCTTACGCCGCTTCGAAGGCCTCTTCAAACAAGAACCCGTGTAGACCCAATCACCTGGACAGTGAAGCGCTCACTTTCCAATCTTCGTAAGCCCGCAATTTTATAAAGAACGTTTCCCCTGCGGCAGGTTACACGCAACAGTGCAAAACGTACTACACATGCTGTATTTTTATTGATATCTCGATGCTTGAATACCATATAATTCAAAAATTTCGGAAATTGAAATCCAATCTTGAGTGCTAAACTATTACTAAATTGGGAACTCAACGCCATCATTCAAATTGGGAAGGTTAGCGCACGTGTTCCACGGAGTGGGATCGAAACAAGTGAGATGAAATTTTCTTCTGCTGAGAAGGGGAAAAAGCAAAAAATTCTCCTCATCCGGTAGCTGCATGTAGCTTCTGTTTACCTCGCTCGCGCTGCAAAACTGCGGTCAAACTAAATTGGGTTCATAGCTAGTGGATCGATGTATAAATCACAGCTAGAAGGTCCCTGGCAATGCTTGATGAGCTGATGAATCCGAGTCGGTCCCAAAAAGTTGTGGAGCCATAGTCCTGTGATTGTATCGCCAGTAGCTACCGCGGCGCTTACTCGCAGCTGAAACGCAGCGAGTGACGGATTGCTGATGAGTCTTGATGGAATGTAGAGGCGGTCAAGTCTGCATAGGTTTGCATACAATTGTCGCTGATGAGCTTGGCCTGAGGCTGTTCAAAACAAGTTCTGATTCTTCAAAGGACCGTCGGCTCAGCAACCAAATGATCCGAGCGTTTGGCAGATTGATCGGCGTCCAACTCTACCTTTTATTTCTCCCTCGCTCATCGTCGCCTCTTTACAGATAGCCACGTACAAAAGCCGTGCGTCGGGCCATGGCGGGAATGATTGTGCTGCGCTATGTCTTCATAGCCCTCGTTGTCCTCATCAGCTTGCACTACATTCTGAGCTTCACAAATAAAAGCTACAGCAACGCGACCTCCTTCGACAATCTAGAGGAACAGTTCACCGGTAATATCATTGCTGGAAGCGATATCCTGGATGGCGCCGTCAGCAATCTTCCGTCGCATAATAGTGTTGACGGCCACCCTCCGCCAGACGATCACTATGTGGATGATATTGGAAGCAATCTCCCGGGCAAAATTGCTGCTGGCAGCAATCCGCCCTCTCCTGACGTTTCCAGCGGCACAGAAGATTACTACGCCGAGAAGAATCCCATACCTGCTTCCAGCGGCACAGAAGATTACTACGCCGAGAAGAATCCCATACCTCCTTCCGCCGGGCGAAAGGCAAATGCAGTCTTTGTTATGCTTGGTGCGTACCACGGCTTTAACCATTGTGCCCCCCTCAGATGCTGTAATGCTTGTAGCTCGAAATAATGACATAGAAGGCGCTGTCAGTAGTATTAAACAGATTCAGGATCGATTCAACGATCAGTATAACTACCCATATGTGTTTTTGAACGAGGAACCTTTCACAGACCAATTCAAAGGGCAAGTTGACGCTACAAAGATCACATTCTGCCTCTCACATTTTTCTCGTAGTCGAATCTCCACTGTTACCGGCAGCCCGATTCAGTTCGGGTTGATTCCTCACGAACATTGGTTCCAACCAGATTGGTATGTCTGATGTTGCGGATAATGAAAGAGGGACTCATTTACTCAATAGGATTGATGGCAAGTGACATAGTGGAATGAAGAGGCACATCTAATTGTTGAAACAGAGACGAGGGCGTCTGCTGCTCGAAAGGGTATGTCGTTCGCGGACCCAACTTGTGCACTCAATTCTTAAATGCGACGAACAGCGATGGCGAGCGAAGGCGTTATTTATGGAGGTACGTGCTCACCGTCTCCGATATATACCATTAACACCACGATTCCAGGCAGTCTCCCTACCGTAATATGTGCCGGTTCAACAGTGGCTTTTTCTACCGTCATGAGCTGTTGAAGCCTTTCAAATATTATTGGCGGTGAGCCAACCGTCTCTGCCTTGTTTCCCACTTAAATCCGATTCCAGAATCGAGTATGTGCAAATATGTCCCCGCCATCAGTATCGCAATTTAAATTTTCTGTAGACCAAACGTCCAGTTCTTTTGTGATCTAGGCAAGTCACCGCATTCGTCTCTCTTGTTCCCTCATTTATTGGGCCTAGATTATGATCCTTTCCTCGTTATGCAGGATGAGAACAAGTTGTACGGTACGCGGTCGGGTTTCTTCCCTGTTCACGATTGACAGGTTGGGGACACAGGATTTACCGTAACGTTACCGGAATATCCCGCAACGATACCCACTTTATGGGACGCAGTCAAGGGTGAGTTTCCGACTGGTTGTTCCTTGCGGCATGCCCACTTGCAAGCAGAATTCATCCATAAGAATCCTGATCTTGTGTCCCCCGACAACGCTATGGACTTCCTGTCAGATGATGGCGGCGAAACATATAACAGATGTCACTGTTGGTTATTTCATTCAAACTATGCAAGATACAGGTGTGCTGATTCATTCTCAGTCTGGAGTAACTTCGAAATAGCCGATCTGGATCTGTGGCGAGGTCCCGCATATTCGAAACTGTTCGATTATCTAGACGTGAAAGGCGTACGCTTATCTTTGCTTCGACTACAATTGCATCCGTGTTTATCGTTTGTTACTTACAGGGCTTCTACTATGAGGTACCAATCTTGGTTTCATCTACCCCCACTCTTTTCTCACGTGGAATTCGAATAGCGATGGGGAGATGCCCCCGTCCACAGCATTGGCGCCGCTTTATTCGCTCGCAAAGATCAGATCCATTTCTTCAGTGACATAGGCTACAAACATAAGGTATGTCGAAATCAATGAACTATCATCGCCATCAGGAGGAGGATAACCTGCTCATCATCTTCATGCAGCCCTTTCAACATTGTCCACAGGGAGACGCCCATCGAAAAGGCAGGTGTTGGTGCAACCCCTCAGATAATTTTGGTACGGCATTTTTGAGACCTATGTATGACCTTGGGCTAATTAACGCTCCTCAGATTACGACCCATACTCTTGGTGCGTCCACAGCAACGAGAATTTTCACCGCTGAAATTTTCATGATACATAGCATGAAGAATTATGATGCACTGTTCGAAAAACCTTAGACACTCTGATTATTTATGGGCCCTAATTTGTAGGGCATCCCCGATGCCACCAAGCACGCGGCATTCCAGTGTAAATTACAAGCAGTACAGATAGCGAGAGCACGAGTCCAGAATATCTATAGTATAGATTGCGAATAGTATTGATACTATCTTGCGTGTGAGCACACGAAAATAGTGGAAGCAGGGGAACTCACAGAATCATATAACCGAGTCCAACTAGAGCCCAAAGAACTGTCTATTAACCGGTCCACATGTTCACCGACCAAGGAGTGCGTCATTGCCGGTTGTAACCGGTCTCGCAAGAGACTCGCAGTCTGTTCGCCGAACGCAGCGAAACAAGGCAGAGTGGAATCTACGGGCCGTTTCAGCCTTGGTTTCTCCGACTGCCCACGAGACAAACCTTTCTGCATCAACTCTACGAGGGCTAAAGATTGTGATCAAAAAAAGCAAGTACCAGAACCAAGGATAAATTCGACGCACTGACGATTCTATCGCAATGTTTCCGAGCTGCCTCGAAGCCCTCCCGGAAAAGCCGCCGGAACTCCAGATACGCAGCACCTTCAATACCCCCCAATACTTCGACGTATTCTGGGAGCAGCTTGAAGGGTGCGGCTTCAAATCCAATGTTACCTGGTGACTGGGCGAGCATGAAACCGAAGTCTGGCACGCTAAATTAGTCTTGAATGAAAACACGAATGAAAGAACTTGCCTATGTGCACAAGTCGCCCGTCCCGATCCAGAAGAATGTTGCCGTTATGGCGGTCTTTTATCTGGAGGAGATAGGTAACAACAGAGTATCCTGCAGACAACAACATCATTTGAACGCCTAAAACTCATGTTCCAAAAGGACGCACCCGCCAGAGATGTAGCGAAATTCCGCTGAGCCCGTGCAAATTTGGCAGACGAAGGGTCGCCGTAAGTCTGTGACGAGATAAAGACCGAAAACAAAACAGAACATCATATCTAACGCACGTTTTTGAAATGGTCGAATAGGGTGACATGCCCAAGTCGTCCTTCCGCTAACCGCCTTGCATATTCCTTCTTTTTTATCGAGTGTATCGATACAGCGTCGGTGATCGTCTCGACCAAGCCCGAAGAGGCACCCGTTATGAGGATGCGAAAGCTGCAATAGCTTAATGGAAGATCAGGTTAGAGTTCCATGCACATACTATCGAACCCAGCAGGAAGAGTTTTCCTCTTTCCATATACTCTGGAACTCTCGGATCAGCTGGGTCGCCAGCTGCTCTTGTCGTAAATCTGCGCCCGTCTTGACGATGACTGAAACACAGTCCCAGCTCGCTGGCGGAAGTCAAAGACCATACTTCAGGAGAGGAAGGACGAAATTCCTACATAAGTGCCCGTACGGCGATCCCTGCTTTATCCTGCTCTGCCACGGCATCAGCAATCAGAGCCATGGCTGTTTTCTGGACGGGCACCTTTTTCGCCGCCCATGATTCGCTGAATACGACGGCAGACGGGTCAGCTTTATTAAGCTCGCGCCGTATAATACCCTCGTCCTCAGCAGTATTCATCCCTCCGCTCAGATCCCCAATCCGAATCACCCCGCGGTCCTCCCGATTCTCCTTCATCCTCTCCATCCGCTCCTCCTCAAGGTCCATCATCTCTTTCATGATACGGTCCCGAATGCCGGAAGCCTCGGAGTACTGTAACCGCAGACGTCCATTGGTCTGACCATCGGCGGCGCTTTGGTCCGCGCCGCCGGTAAGCCAGCTCGAGCCGGGCAGCCATCGGAGTGGGACACTCACATCCGGCAAGCCCGCGGGTATGCTCAGTGGGTGGTGCGCGAGGTTCGCATTGAGCTGCGCAAGCATGATGGCCGCCGTTCGCATACGCTCCGAGTACTCGTCGAGGGAGACGGAAGCTAGCTCCCGTGGAGGTTCGGGCGATGGATTGGATGGCGGACCCTGCGAGTACGTCCGTGACATTGACCGCAACATCGAATGACCGTTCTCCATGGCCTGGGGTGAGGGCGGGACGGAGCGAGACCATGTGGCCATGTCAAGGTCTCTGTTTTTGGGGGTTGGTGGTAATACGATCGAGTCCGACAAATTAATTGGCTGGGAACGAAGTGACTCGGCAGCGCCGTATAATTGTTCGACCAGATCCATTTCCTCTTCCTCAGATGGAGGAGAATCATTTGTTGGCGTCGCAGGCGTCTCGATGACAGGAACAGTAAGACCGTTCTGGGGTTCACTTACTAGATCCGCGTCAGCGACGAGGTACTCTAGCTTGGACTGACGACCCGCAGCGTTGAAAGGGATCAAGTCTGCAGATGCCCCCTTCCTCTCGTGTTCCTTCAGGACGATCTTCTTCAGCACCTCTTTGTTCCCGCGTTTCGCGGGATCGAAGTCGAGTTCTTCGTTGAGGATTTCGATGAGAAGCAGATAAGGAGCACGTTCAGCCGAGTTCAGAACCACACTTTCGCTGGGAGGTATTCGAACTATCCGGTGATGCGGCGCTGGTACACCGGGTGGTACACGTGCGGTTCCCAGGGCATCTGAGGATGAACACCACATTGGCATGCAAATCTGAAAATAAACATGAAATCATGAACGGGGAGATCGGGTTAACCGCACCTCAGCCGGTAATTTATGGTTCAATGCTGTCAGTTCTGCTCTCAGCGCACTCACCCGAGCCGGTTTGGGGACCACCAGCAGTCGGTTTGAAATGTTTTCAAGGGTCAGCAGAAATTGAATCTAACGAAATTCAGAAAGCGAAGGAATAGGAAAGGTTCACAACGAACCTCAGATCGGCAATATTGACTGCGAAGAAGATGCACCTGGGATGGCATATCGTAGTTCTCAAGTAAGGCATCAGCTACACTAATAGAAGTCGTCCTTTGGGGGAGGCGAGCGGACGAAATAGAAGGAGTGGACTGGTATGGGGTGACGGTGGAATCTGCGTCAAGCTGCCCGAGAGGATCGTCGGATTGTGTTGACCGCCTGATATTCCGAAAATGAAGAGGGAGAGCAGGAGCGGTCTGCGCTGCTTCGACCATCCGGCGGCGACCGTTATGCGTCAAGCCGGTCCCGTTGGGGAGACTGACGAGTGCCGGGGACGAATGATTAAAATTCCGCCGTGGACGATCATCCATGTCATTGTCATCATCCTCTTCGTCCAGTGACAAGTTACTGGAGGTGGGACTGCCGTACGACGCGACTTCCTCATCCTGAGCTTCGACGCTCTTGAATTGCGCACCTTCCTCTTCAACCCGGCCTTGTTCGACCGCGACTTGACCCATAATCTCCGTGAGCCCAGGCATCCCGGGCGTACCGGCAAGGATCATAGAAATCCCAATAACCGCGGGCTCAAAGTGGGGCTTCACCTTCTTGCGAGAGAAGCGCGACTGGAAGGGCAAACTCAGTGCGGAGTACGGAGCCGGTGCGGGGGAGGAAGGTCGGCGAATATAATTTCATGGCACTTGTGCAACACGCGTTGGCAAATGATGAAGGACTGGGAACGGTTCGGGGTGGAAGAAAGGTCCCGCAGCGCAGCTTGCATGAACCAGAGAGTCTGTAAAATAACATTGAGAACTCAGGGACAGGTCTGTTTCACAAAGACGCACAATCATGGCCAGATGTGTCGAGCGTTTAATAGTGTCGACAACGAAACTCTCGAGCGCGCGCGACTTTGTTGGTCGGGTTACGAGGAGATGGCTGGCAGGAGCTTGGTGACGAGTGGACTGAACGAAATTGTGCACTCACGAAATAAAACCCCAGACATCGGTCAACTGATTGGTGTCGAGTTCTTTGAGCCTCCGGGTGAGATAGTATGTGATCCCGACATTCTCAGGATATATTGTGAGATAGCGGAGGGCAGTATGGACTGTGAAGAATTCAGGAGACAAAAACAAGCGGAGGAGAAGCCCGTGAGTCGCCATAGACGCAACGAGCTAGAGATGCAGCCTGCAGGCGAGTAGCATGCAATTGCTGATACAAGTTTGCCCGCCAACTGAGGGGTAGTATATGGCCAGCTCGTAGAACAGATGCAAGAGATTTGTTGGGCTGTCGGAGGTGGTTCCTATTTGGGACTCACGATCAAACTCAATCCTCCACGTCGACGGTCTTAGACTTTACTATAGACCATGCTCTTGCTGCCACTCCTTGCTCTCGTTTCTCTCTCCCTTCTCACCCGCGCAGCACCCGCAGATGAGACTCGCCAAAAGCTTGTTGCTCTGGCTGCTGCCGGCGGTGGCCTCATCAAGCTCGACTCTGATTCCTGGACCTCTTGACCGCGCCCAATCGCGACTGGTCTGCTTCTATCGAGTTCACCGCCCTCGACTCCCGCCGCAGATGTTCTCCCTGCAAGCCAGTGCCGCTCTGCGCTAGCCTGTGCTGTGTCTGACCATTTCCACAGAGAATTCAACCCGTCGTGGCAAGCAGTTGCAAAGGCTTGGACGAAAGCACCCAAGGTCCACCGTGACAACCACTTCTTCGCTACACTCGACTTCGACGATGGCCAGACGGTCTTCCAGGCGCTTGGTCTCGCGTCTGCCCCGGTCGTCTACGTCTACCCTCCCGCAGAAGGTCCCCGTGCGAAAGCCAGGACCGACCCCTCGAAATACGACTTTTCTCAGTAAATATCTTCGATTTCAATGTATCTCGCTCACCACTGATGTATACTCCAGTGGGTTCGAGGCTGAGCCGCTCGCTGAGCACCTTTCGCACCACACGCCAATCCCCATCCCATACACGAAGCCGTTCGACTATGCACGCTGGACCACCATTGCGGCCGGCGTCCTCGCCTTCGCCGTCACCCTGCGCTTCATTGCTCCCATTCTCCAGAGCCGCTGGACCTGGGCTATCGGCACAATTCTCGTCTCCCTGGTCATGACTTCCGGCTACATGTTCACGCGCATCCGTGGCTCCCCCTTCATGGGCCACGACGGAAGTTGGATCGCCGGTGGATTCCAGAGCCAATACGGCCAGGAGGTGCAGTCATAGCTGTCGTTTGTGCGTACCTGTCGCTCTCTTTGCGTTAATATTGCTGACCTGATTATGTAGACGGCACGCTGGGATTCGCGTTCATGATGCTTACCATGGTGATCCCGTACCAGGCCACTGCCCAACGCCAGAGGTTCCAAATTTATCTCTGGAGCACAATTATAATGCTCGTCTATTCCATCCTCATCGTCCTTTTCAAGGTCAAGAACAGAGGTAAAGAAATGTTCGTCCTTCTGAATTCTTCCCTGACCGCTCTTGCAGGTTATCCTTTCAGGCTACTATTGTAGATTTCGTACCCAAAAAATGAACAGCTGTATCGAGCAACCGTAAACACCCGTGTGGTATTTAATTCGGCAAATTTCGTTGAAAGTTACTGTCTTTATAAGTCAAGTAGCAATTTCAATTGTGGAAAAGAAACGGGGAGCGAGTTGCTCGCAGGTACTCGGGTTCTGTCGAAACCAGATAAGCACCACTGAATTAGACTTATCGAACCTAGTTCGAAAGCCGACCCAATTCTTCGCTATGCGCGCATCGCAATAGACCGTACTCCTCTCGACCGCCCGCCCGCCTCAAATTCAAGCCTGACCCGAATGCTGCCCGCCCTGCTCCACGATGTAGATATAAATGTGGATCATGAATTCGATGTTTTGCCCTCTGATTTCTTTTTGCAAACCAGCACCCAATTCCATATGTTATGTGTTCGGACTTCGTTCTCTGTGCTGAGCATGCTCGCGCCGTGGAGCACACGTCCACGTATCCGGTAGCCAAAGGCATTCTTGCACAAAAGGCCGAGAGTGACGGTAACGCGTCAGCACACCGCGCCCTCGACAGCGTCGCAAGTCATTTCCTGAAGCGACGAGGGACGAAAGTCAAAGGTGCTAGTCAGCCAAAGCTTGTTACTTCCTTTAGTGTCAAGACTTTTCTGCCAGGTGCTTCTTTGTGCCCGAGCACACGTCGTCGTACTTACTTTTCGCTCTTGTCTTGCATCGCATATATGATATGAAGGACGGTTGCGTGAAGAGAGCGCGTTGATACCATCGTACTACGCAGCCAGATATAGTGCGAACCCGGGGCGATATGGGATGGATAGGACAGAAACCTTCTGTTGCCATATTATACTGCGTCGTGTCCAAGTTCAAAGCTTGAACAGCGCACT
>WIQG01000776.1:0-29112 GCA_014925785.1 Mycena galopus ATCC 62051 | reverse complement strand
TGAGATTGAAAAGTGGCTGCCAGCAATCCGCAACTGTTTCGTTTTTCTACCGTTGACTGGGACCCACAAAGAGTAAGTCCGTCTGAACAAAGATATTTAACCTCACCCTGAATGCTGCCAGTCTATGACGCCCACAATTACATTCCCTCCAACCATCCGCATCTTTGCGCGCATTCAAGTTTGACGAGAAAGTCGTTGAACTCGGACTCGTCTTTGAATGGTCCAAACGGCGCGTGAGACAGCACCGCGCATCCTGGCACCTCTGGTTAAAAAGACTCCTGAGATCACATGAGAATTGGGTGGTGCCAAAGCGCGCAGCCAGTTCTTGCGGCCTTTAACGCTGAAGTTGGGGGAGAGTGATTTGACTCTGCCATACTGTGGGCCGCTGGGGAATGCCCACCCGCAAGTTTGGAATTAATAGAGAACTTGCAGAAGCCACCAGATCGACATACAGCAAAAAATCTCTAAGCCTCTGAGGCACCCAGAGTCTTGCGCCCAATCCTGACCAAATCCTCATTCTCCAGCGGGTCCTTCTCAAATCCGTGCACCACCTGGTGCACCATCGCGGCCGAAACCTCCTCAAGACTAACACTCTGCCCCCCAAACAACTTTATCCCCGCAGCCAAAACAAAGCTGCGCGTGATGAGGCCGGGCTTTGCGACGCATGCCTCGAATCCCTCGTCCTTGTGCTCGGCCGCAAACGCGAGCACGCGGTTCTCTGTCTCGCCCTACATACAGCGCGCGTCAGTTGGCTTGCGGGGTTGAGCACTGGGCCCGAGGGGAAATCGCGCGCACCCGCATGAGAGAGTACTCGGCCAGAATGTACGGCTTCTTGGACTGATCTCGTTCGCATGTACTGCCGCTCATGTAGATGTAGCGGAACGGCCGGCCTACGCCGGCGTCGCGCAAGGCGCTCAGACCTGCGAGCGCGAATCCCTGGCACACGCGCGTCACCTCGTCAAAAGGGAGTCTCTTGGACTTGATCGGGGTGATGGCTACCGTCCTAGTCAAGGAACACGGTGGGTTAGCCCTTCAAGTCCCTCGAGCCGGTCAGAGGAAAAGAGCGGACCAAATACACGCATCGGCGCCCGTGAATTCCTGTTTGACCTCGTCCGAGTATTCATCGTAATTTTTGATAACCACGCTTTTCAGCTTGCTTGCATCGGCGCCTGCGGGCGGGGCGACAGGTCTACGGGCGAGCGCGACTATTGACTTGATGTCGGGATTGCGCAAAGCTTGTCGGATGACCTCTTGCCCGACGAATCCTGTGGCACCCGCTACGATGAGCTTCATGGTGATGTGCAAGGTCGAGATGAGGATCGCTTAATTTGCATCACAATTTGGCCGCAAAAATGGATGGCGTCTCGAATGCCGAGAGCGAGTCAGCGCGTTTACGAGCTTGAACGCGGTAACGTGACCGCGTCTCTCTTTCAAAGCCTGACGAAGCATCGTTGAAAGTATAGAGTGCCTGCAAAATAAAGGTCAGGTTCGAATATTGAGATTTGAAAGTGGCTGCCAGCAATCCGCAACTGTTTCGAATTTTTCTACCGTTGACTGGGACTCACAAAGAGTAAGTCCCGGTCTGAACATTCAATAAAGATATTTAACCTCACCCTGAATGCTGCCAGTCTATTACGCCTACAATTACATTCTCTCCAACCATCCGCATCTTTGCGCGCATTCAAGTTTGACGAGAAAGTCGTTGAGCTCAGACTCGTTTTTGAATGGTCCAAACGGCGCGTGAGACAGCACCGCGCATCCTGGCACCTCTGGGTTCAAAAGACTCCTGAGATCGCATGAGGATAGGGTGGTGCCAAAGCGCGCAGCCAGTTCTTGCGGCATTTAACGATGAAGGTGGGAAAGAGCGATTTGACTCTGCCATACTGTGGGCCGCTGGGGCATGCCCACCAGCAAGTTTGGAATTAATAGAGAACTTGCAGAAGCCACCAGATCGGACTGGTGGCTGATTTTCCTGAACAGCAGGCAATGCTGTCGGGTCGGGCCAATGCAGCCACTATTTATACCTCTGAGGGAGACCATTAAATAGTAGCTAAGTGAGAGCCAGCTGCTCCTGTATTTGTCTGTGGTGAAAGCCACCAGTCTCATCTGGTGGCTACCGCAACGTCTTTAATATTCCCTTCGAGGTGGTGGCGGACAAAGGCGACTTTGATGGTTGTCGTCATAGTCACAATATATAAGTGAACGGTAACTTGACGGCGTCCTCGTTTTCATAGTCCCAAGCACTGAGATGGAATTTATGATACAGGGTTCTATCCGCCGAATGTAAGATCAGAATGAGCAAGTATTTAGTATCACAGGAACCCGAAGAAAAGCAAGTTCAAATAAAAAATGCGAAAGTACTTGAATAGAGGGAAAAACCTAGAGGATTTAAAGACGAAAAAGCCGAGAGAGTAACACCGAGACGCAGCCGACCTAGGGTCATGCCAAATAATTATAGGTATAGCGGATTTGAAATGAAGCAGATATTTAGGCAATGAGTCCTCACTAGAGAAGATCTTCCTCTAAATCCGACTCCTCTTCATCGGAATCGTAGACATATGTTATCTCATGGGTGGTAGCCACGGTGGGGGCTGAAACACAAGATAATCAAACAAAGGTCGATAAACTCAAGACAGTACTAACGACGAATGAAAAGTTGGCGTTTGGAGGCCAAGGTCGGAAAATACGACTCCAAAGTTGGTATATCCAATTCTGGGCGGCACACGGCGAATTCGATCTCCACGCGACGTAGCGAGTGCATTACGTCCAGTGTTGTGACAGCAGCATCAAAATCCTTGAAAATTTTCTCATCCTCCGCAGATACGAAGTATCTGGAGAGTCCCATGGTGTGCAGGCAATTATTGGGAGGTAGGCGCCACAGCATGGCAAGAAACTCGAAAAGATCCCAATCCTGGTCTAGTTGGACATCGAGCCACTTCAGTTTGGTTAACCTGCTCAGATCCAGGTCGCCGTCTTCAGAGACTGAAAACCTGGGTCAGTCTGGGAAAAAAATAAAGAGGGTGCGCGTACACTCAATGAGCTTGAGATACTCGATTGACGAAAGGGACGGTGCTAGTAGGCTTTGCGATGACCGCCATCGCTCCGCTCCAATATGGATCCTTTGAAGGCGGGAGAATCCAAATGGACATCGCGGGCTAGTCATCCACGCATGGAGTGCCCGACAATCCTGGGCCGGAAAAGTGACGTTCGACAGTTGTATTCGGGCCGGTAGGAGTGCAGGAGTTGACGGGTTCGGGGCGAAATCTCCTGTCGGGATTGGGTTTACATATACGTCCCATAGTTCCAATCGTTGCATACTTCGCGTGCAGTTGTCAAAGTAGGTATGAAGGGTAGAAATAGAATGGAACATTCCCTCCAGTATAACGCGGCGAATGGTTGGCCGACGGAGAAGTGATTGCACAAGAAGGTCGGTTTCAAGATCGGCATAGTCGCGATACTGAATATCAGTGCATTGCACAGACACCTCTGTGAGCCTGGGTAGCGTCATCCCGGCGACGCCTTTCAACAAATGATTGTTGAGGGATACTGAAAGGTGTCGGATAAAATGAGCAAGGTGGGGAGAGGTTTTGAGCACTTTCATTAGTAGGCGCAGTAGCTTCATATCTTTGGGCGGTACCAGTGTAATCTTTCCGAAAAGATGGAATTGGGCGCGTGAAACCCAAGATTTCGACACCAGTGCAGATGAAAGCAAATCCACTCGAGATTCGGAAAGAAAATCGATTGTGTGGTCCAGCAACTCTGGAATATTGAGAACAGCAAGAGCCAAGGCTGGCGGAGTCCAGGAAGGTAAGTGTTTCAGCAACGGCAGTATATATACTATCTATACTCACGCTGGGATTCCATAGTTGAAGTTGGCCGCAATGACTGTGAATGGGTAGTCTCGTAACCAAACTCTCTTCCTCAGTGCTCACGTTGAGAAGACTGACAGTTGACCGGCAGTGACAGTACCAAATGGGATCGACTCTGATGTCGGAGTTGTTGGTATTGCTCTGACAGCGGCGCGGCCCGTTTGAATTTGCCAAGCAGCCATGTCCGAGTCCGAAAAACCTTTCCCTTGAGCGCTCGAGCTTGCAAGCTTGAGCCTTGCGATTCCTTGGACCCCATTTTTCCCGACCATGTCTCATGTCGCGGATCCTTTTATTATAGATCTTTCGCAGGCTCCTCTAGAGGACGTCTATAAACACCTTAGCTGTGATGCGCATGGTCTCAGCACGGAGGAAGCTGCGCGTCGCCTGGTAGAGCTGGAGCACAAGTTGGAACACACACCGAAGAAACAGCAGCATGTTACCATGCAGGTACAGCCTGTTCATTTTTCAGACGGGTCTTTTGCTTAATTCTACAGTTTTTGAGCTTCCTGTGTAATCCGATCTGCTGGATGCTGGAAGCAAGTGCCATTGGCCTGCTTATTCTTTCCAGCGGTGCTCATCAACCCCCCAACTGGCCGACTTTTCTGGGAATAATCATTCTGCTCTGCCTAAACTCGGCCCTTGGTGTATTTGTGGAGCATCGTGCATTTCGTGCTACTAGTTCCTTGAAGGAACTTGCCACGAACCTCGTGGTAATGGTCAAAGCAAAGCGCGATGGAGTATGGTCAGATATTGACTCCGCACGACTGGTTCCGGGTGACACGATATTTCTGCGAACAGGGGATATTTCACCTGCGGACTGTCGAGTAACTTCTGGAGACCTTTATATTTCGGAGTTCGAGCCTGAGAACCGCAGGCGTATGGGTGATCCGTGCTTTCTGTGAGTTCTTCGTTGCCTATCATGTATCATGTATTTTGCCTCACATGATTCATACCAGTGGTTCGAACGTTGCTTTAGGCAGTGGTCAAGCCATTGTCTTTGCCCAAGGCCAAGCCGTCGCCGACCATCGTGCCCATGATTCCCCCCAATTATCTGTGACTGGTCTACACGGAATTGTTGCCCAGCTCGGGTTCTTCTGTCTAACAGCCATCACTGTTTTCCTCGTGGCAGAAATTTTGGTCCTCTACGCACGATTCCATTACAGCTACCATCGGGGCGTAGACGCCGTCTTTGTCCTTATCATTGCCAGCATTCCCGTCGCTCTCCCAACTGCGGTCAGCGTCGCCCTGTCTGTTGGTGTGGAAGAATTCGCGACTCATGGGGTCCTGACTACTCGGGCCGCTGCGGTGGAAGAGTTGGCGCGGGTGACGGTGCTTTGTGTCGAAATGACCGTCCTGACCGAAGAAGAGTTGGCCGTTGGCGATGTCAGGGTCTATGGACCTTTCACGACTGCCGACGCACTCCTGATGGCAGCGTACGCGCAGAGCACCGCACCCTCTGGCAGGCCGACATCGCCATCACTGCCGGGGCTGGAATACATGGGTGGTGGGCCCTTGGGGCATCCCGATATCGAGATTGCGCATTGGAGACCACTTTCGTTTGTGGATGGACCCATACAAGTGACTTATCGGAACCGGGGCTCGGCCCAATTGAAACGGATAGCGAAAGGTATGATAGGACATATCGCAAATAGCCTGACTCGTAACAATACGAACGCGCTCGAGGACCAGCTTGAGGCGGATGTCGAGGGGTTTGCGCTTCGAGGAATGGGAACTGTGGCCTTGGCTTACGAAGAGCTGGATGGCGACGATCCGGAAGCCGATGGAAATGGACTCGAACTAGTTGGGATCCTCGCTTTCCGTCAGCCGCTCCGGGAAAATACTGCTCAGGCTGTCGCGCAGCTTTCGGCCATGGGCGTGCAGATGAAGATGGTTACATCGGATCAATTGGCCATAGCAAAGGAAACTGGGAGACAAGCCGGGCTGGGTGATGTCATGTATCCTGGAAAGGTTTTCAAGGATAATGGATATCAAGGCAAGACCCTAGATGAATTGATTTTAGAAGCCAATGGTTTCGCCGGGTAAGTCCTTCAGTTCGTCCGTGAATTGCCAATAACTCTGGCAGCGTCCGTCCGCATCACACGCGACAACTCCTTCAAAATCTCCAAACCATGGACCATTTTTGTGCGATGATGAGTGCGTATCGCAATTTGTGTCCGCATACAGATTTCTTATCCTGACAGGTAAGGACGCTTCGGTGGCCAACGTCAATATTACTGTTAACCGACCGGGTGGCGACTTCGTCACAGCTCAACCTTCCCTTCCAGCGGTCGTCGATGCCATCCGCTGCTCGCAACAAATTTTCTGGCGCCTCCGAGGCTGTTTCATCTATGCGTGTGCCATTTGCATCCGGACACTGTTGTGTTTCTCTCTGCTGCAGTTCATTTACAAAATCGATTTTCGCCATTCATGGTTTTTCTCGTTGCTCTCGCTACCAATACTGCCACCCTAGCCCTCAGTGTGGATCGCGCCGTTTCAAGTACAAAGCCTAAGCAGTGGATTTTCGCAGAGATCATCAGCTACTCGGCGGCGTATGGCGTGTATTTGACGCTCTCTACGTCAGTTCCCTTTTTCATTTTCTCGAACGACACAAAACGGCTGAACTCACAGGATACTGTTCGTCCAACTCACGACCGAAACTCTGTTTTTCGAAAGGGAATTTGGTGTATCACTCAGCAACTCTCAGCCGCAGCACGACAACCAAATAAACATGTTGATTTATCTGCAGGTCACGCAGATTTCGCAGGTCTTCATCCTGATAATTCGCTCCCGACGCCTTTTCTTCTTACATCGGCCATCGGCTGTTGTACTGGGGGTATTTTGTCTAGCCCAAATGAGTTCGTCTATCATCGCTGCGTACGGCAACTGGGAATTTGCGGGAGTAAACGCAATCGATGCAAAGTGGATCGGTGTTGTCTGGGTTTGGGTATGTACATCACCTGTTACTGGCTCGCGTTTTCACCCCATCCGCATAGAACATCGTTTGGTTCATTCCCCTTGAGCTGCTTAAATTTGGGGTTGACTCTGCTCTGGCGGCCTGTAACCTCAAATCTTGAATCATAAGTATGTACTGTGTATCTTCTTGATATGTATAGATGCTATGAAAAGGAGATTGGGTATGAACAGACATTCGGAGCTACACGGCATACATACTTGCTGACCTAGAATATGAACCCCGGCTCGTAATTCTTCTTCAATTTGGGTCGGAATTCTGGGCAAAGGTCCTAGCGTCATCGTTTCAGTCGATCCAGCATGTCAACCTGAGAGTGGAGTATTATATGCGCACCGTTTCCAGAGGCTTTCGAGATATTTGGCTCTGCGGCATTAGGTTTAACACCTGGTTTAAAAAGGAAAACCTCACGTTGGAGAACCTCGTGTCCCTTTCATTGACTGACGGTAACTTACCGGAAGACGGTTTGGAGAAGCGTTGATTCAGACACAGAGTTCACACCGTGTTTTAGCAGTGCGAGTGCGGTGCGTCGATATGAACGACGTGGAAGCCTGATGTAAGTAGTTGGTGTTGAGAGATAGGGGCTTGTCTGTCACGCCCGTCACGCGGAGTCACAGGGTCGCGTTCCACTGCCACCGCGCGACTTGACTGCGATTCAGACTCGGGACTTCTCTTCAGAATTTCCAGTATCGACGCGTCCTCTGCCCGGTTATATCTCCTGAATTGCACATCTTGCCTTCACAGACATGGCTTTCCCTACGAGGTACGATACAGTTCAATCCACGTTACATTCTCTGGGCTCAAATTCTACCAGTTCTGCTGCCTTTGGGATCAAGCCAACTGCACCGGCGAATAATGTCTTTGGTCAAAAACCCGCCACAGGTCTCTTTGGCGGTCAGCCCCAAGCCACTGCACCAGGCGGCGCTTTCGGTCAAAGTCAGACTAATAACGCGTTCGGCCAACCAGCTGCAGGCGGGCTTTTCGGCCAGCCACAGCAAAATCAACAACCGGCTGCTGGTGGAAACATCTTTGGACAATCACAGCAATCACCTACTGGAGGGCTGTTTGGGCAGTCGCAGAATCAGCAGCAGCCTGCCACTGGGGGCGGCCTCTTTGGGCAGCCGCAGAATCAGCAGCAGCCCGCCGCTGGTGGGCTCTTTGGTCAGCCTCAGAATCAACAGCAGCCTGCAGCAGGTGGAGGGTTGTTCGGGCAGTCTCAAAATCAGCAGCCTGCAACCGGGGGACTCTTTGGTCAGCCTCAGAATCAGCAGCAGCAGCAACCTGCCGCTGGTGGTGGTTTATTCGGCCAACCCGCGCAGCAGCCGGCGGCCGGTGGAGGCTTGTTTGGTCAATCTCAGACTCAGCAGCCGGCGGCGAGCGGGGGATTATTCGGACAACCTCAGTCCCAGCAACCTGCAGGTGGAGGATTGTTCGGACAAACTCAGACCCAGCAGCCTGCAGCTGGGGGCCTATTCGGGCAGCCGCAGAATCAACAGGGTGGCGGATTGTTTGGGCAGTCCCAGAACCAGCCGGGTGGTGGATTATTTGGGCAGTCCCAGAACCAGCAGGGTGGTGGATTGTTCGGCGCGTCTCAGCAGAATCAACAACAACCGGCGGCGGGCACTAGCGGCGGTCTCTTTGGTTCTACCCCACTTTTCGGCGCGCCAAAGCCACCGGGAAACGGTCTGTTCGGCGCTACCAACCCACAACAACCTCAACCTCTGTTTGGTTCCACGAATGCAAATCCGTTATTCAACTCAAATAACAACTCGATGTTTGGGCCGAAGCCTCAGCAACAACAACAGTAAGCTCTCTCATAACGGAAGCAAAGAGAAACTCATTTATTTCAGATTCGCCGCCTCCCAAGGCCCTCCCCCATTCACGAAATCCACAAAATTCAATGATCTGCCCGATGCCGTCAAGAAGACGCTCGAGGATATCGAGTGTGTTGACTCGTTCACCTCTTGTTACTACTGTCCGCTCATTCGCGTTCCAGCGCGCACATACAAGGCCGCATCCAAATAAGCAAAGACCTGCACCAGCGCAAGCTCGGTGACGAGGCGACAACGGGGCAGGAGACGATACGGGCCGTGCACAAGGTGCGCTTCAGTGCTAATATCCTCCAGCAAACGCTGATGCATTCGTAGGATCTAATAAACACAACGACCGCGATCCGGAACGACCTGCATTTCACACGCGATCTGAAGGCGAAGACCGACCAGGCAGTGCAGGATACGATCGTCGCCACGCGGCTCGTGGATGGGTTCAGGAACCCGCATGCGAATGCGGCGTACTTGAAGGACCATGCTGGGTTCCCGCTGGAGTGAGTGTTTTATTTTTCCTCGTGAGATTGGATGTTCATTCCCTATGTTAGGTTCTTCACGCGTGTTACACTCCAGATGCGCCAGCGGCTGGCGTGGTATAAATCCACCATCGAGGTGCGTTTTCGTTTCCTCTCCATTCGTGAAATCCCCGCTGATGGACGCCGTCCCCCAGCAAATTGAGCGTAAGCTGTCCTCGGCGAACCAAACACAGTCGCAATATACGCCACAGGGCATCCACGCGACGCTGCAGGCGCAGCATACTACGTTCCTCGCGCTCGCTGCCAAGACGGCCGCCGTCGACGCGCAGCTCGCGAAGATCAAGCAGATATATACGCAGCTGTGGCGAGCGAAGACCGGGAGTAGGCGGGACCCGTTTGAGGATAGCGGGAGAGAAGAGGGCGAAGATTTGGGGTTTAGTGGATTGCGCGTGTAGGAGGGAGGTCTTGGAAATGCAAATCAGCGGTTCCAATTCCAACGCAAGGTCGATTGGTGCAGTTTTTATTTTCTACTATCGGGTCGCCATCTCTCCCAACCCCACCTACGTGCGACCTCTCTGTAGTCATCGTCGCTTTCCAAAACCTTGGGTCAATAAAACTAGGAAGAGAAGAAACCGAAGCCAAAACCGAATTTCTATAAAAAGTCTGCGTAACGGTATAACTTTCGAATACTCAATAACCACGGCCCGCTAGAGAGCATCTTGGGGCACCACGGCCGCCATTTCTTCGCCCATCTGGAGTCTGGACCAACTTTGCTACACTCTCACGTGGAGACGGCCAGCTAGCTGGACCCCGGTGCCGTTGCGGATGCTCCAAAAAAACAGCAACCACCTCCCTTTTAGTAATTTCAAACAAAACCAGCATTCGCGAGCTTCAAGTAAGTACATAGGCCTGTGATTACTAAACAGAATACATCAGTATGGCTGACACACACGGTCTGGTGATCCTCTGATTAGGCATCCATGGCCTACAATTAATCCCATATCTAGAAGCTAGCTGACTCGGAGGACCTGACTATGCGGCGTGCAACAACTTGGACACGGCTGTCCGGTTAGCGCTCGGACACGGCTGTACGGTTAGTGACTCGGAGTCGTGCGCGGCGGGGCAGCCGCGAGGATTCGCAATCGCTCGGCAACTAGCTTTAAAAGCGCACCCTACTAGGTGAAAGTCGCTATCCCTCGTATCATGACCTCTGTTGAGAAAAAGATGGAATACGGTTTGTCTCAACTCTTCCGAAAGCGATGTTGGTGCTGACCTGTTTAACCAGTTCGGCTGGGGAAATCGGGTCTCAAAATTTCTAAAATAATCCTAGGGTTTGTTTCTCTTGACCGACGCCATAGAATCAGTAATAGCTCGTGCCTCCCTTGGTAGGTGCATGTCGTACGGGAACCCAAAGTGGAATGGAAACTGGGTGTTGGAAGAGGAAGAATCCTCGAAGCATATCAAGGCTGCGTGAGTCGTATTTTGACGCGCAGTCCTGTTGAATCTTGGTTGGACTGTCTCAAACTATCCACAGCTACGATGCCGGGATCAATACCTTTGACACCGCCAATGTTGGTCCCATTCTTTATATGATTGGATCGAGTTAGACTTATTAAACCTCCGTCAGGTTTACTCTGCGGGAATTTCGGAGGAAGTTCTCGGTCGCGCAATCAAGCAGCACCAGTTTCCTCGAGACGAAATTGTCATTATGACGAAATTATGCTTTCCTCTCTCTCCAGAGACATTCATGTTGCCAGGGGCGGCGGCTGATGCGGCGGGCTACGTCAACCAATACGGATTGAGTCGCAAGGTCTTTTTTTATCTGCCTTTTCGCCATTCAACTGACAGTTCAAAAGCACATCTTCGACTCTGTGAAGCATAGTTTGCGCCGTCTCCAGCTGGATTACATAGACCTTCTGCAGTGCAAGTTCATCGCATTCCATTTTACACCTCTGCTTATATGGATTGCAGGTCACCGCTTCGATCCTGAAACCCCCATCGAGGAGACCGTGCGTGGACTGCAATTTTGTCGCCCTGTGCTTGAATCCAGAACTTTGTAGATGCAAGCCCTCCATGACGTGGTCAAGGCTGGATATGTCCGTTATATCGGAATGTCCTCTTGCTATGCTTGGCAATGTAAGCTTTTGTACATTTCTGTAAGGGCGGAAAAGTACTCATATTTTTTGGTTAGTTCATGCGATGCAAAGTACACATTCTATAAACTTTCCCGATACTCCAGCTCACAGGGCCATTTCAGACTACGCCATTGCCAACAATTTGACTCCGTTCATTTCCATGCAAAACCATCACAGTCTGCTGTACAGGGAAGAAGAGCGGGAGATGTTCCCAACTTTGAAGGTTGGCGAATGATCATTGAATCTGAAGAAGACTAATTTGATTCAAACTACTTTGTAGCACTTCGGTGTGGGGGCAATTCCCTGGTCGCCTCTTGCACGGGGAGCACTCACCCGGCCACTCGAGGCCCAGGGACAAACAAAGCGTGCGGCATCCGATCCGTGAGTTTCTTTGGATAACGCGGTCGTACACTCCCATAACATATATCGTCAGAATGCCTCCCAGCGTGTACATACAGTCTGACGCCAACCAGACGATCGTCAAGAGGCATGTTTTCCCGGACTAAGGCCCGCTCGTTTCGGCTAATGTCCCTCTTTCCCAGGGTTGAAGAAATCGCCAAGAAGCGAGAGATCAGCATGGCTCAAGTGTCCATCGCTTGGTCTCTGAGCAAAGAAGGCCAGTACTGGTTATCCCTATCTACGCCTGTCTCATCTTTTTTTGAAGGAGTATCCGCACCTATCGTCGGCACCACTTCACTGGCCAACCTAGCGGAAGCCATTGGTATGCATCCGAACTAAATTATGCGGATATTATTCACTGTATTGCAGCTGGGGCCCGCATCAAGTTGACTGAGGACGAGATCAAATATCTCGAAGAGCCTTATCAGCCTATGGCCATCCTCGGTCATTGGTGAAAAATGCCACGAAAGATATTCTTGTAACAAATTCGAATTCAAGTTAACAGTTCAAATACCTCGAATTATGATAGACCGTTCAGCAATTTTTTGTGAAGGCGAATGACAGCGGGAAAGAAGAGAGATTTGCTGAAGCAAAGCATAGCCAGATTCACCAACAACGTCGTCGACAGAATCGGAGGAAACGGCCATGCGCGCTTCAGAAGTTTGGGCGCAGGTGCTGACTACGGCTCGACTCCAGTGATCAAGTTCACATTTCATTATGGACAGCCATGCATGTCCACCCGGCGCGCACAGAGGGTTGAATCCAGCAAAACTCACAGTCACTCACCCTCTTCGGAGGTCCTATTTTTCCTCCCGTTCTCTTTTGGTTTTACTCATTCTGGACTCGCGCATTTTACATTTTTGCGACTCAGACGACTTGAAGAGAGCGTCAATTTGTTCAGTGATTGATCTGGTTCACTAGTGTGCGCCATTGCGGTGTGTTACGTCGAGACAAATCCATAATTAAAGCCACGTTTTCGCAATAAATTGAACGCGAAAATGCGCATGTAAAGCGAAAAAGAAAAGAAAAGCGAAAAAGAAAAGAAAAGCAAAAAAGAACCTCTCGAAGAGGTGAGGGCTACGACTGGGGAACTCAGCGTTATTCACCCTCCGCGCGCCGAAGCGGGAACACACGATTTAACCTCTCGAGAGGGTGAGGGTTACGACTGGGGAACTCAGCGTTATTCGCCCTCCGCGCGCCGAAGCGGGAACACACGATTTTAACCTCCGGAGAGGTGAGGGCTACGAGTGACTGGGGAACTCAGTCTTATTCACCCTCCGCGCACCGAAGTGGGAACCCACGATAATAGGGGGAAATTTCCAGACCCGATCACTTGAGTCTTGTATTGTGTGCGGAGCGCCGAGAGTAGGATATTTCCCGTAGAGCAGCATACAGCCAACCCGAGGTGTTATCTTGGACCGCAAAGTGGGTGCCACGGTGTGTGCGGAGTTTGTGAGCGGGTCCCTCGTTCATAAAAGTCCCAGTTGTCTTCGCAGCAAAAACAAGTTATGATAGAGAGGCTGTTCTTCATGTTGCTTGCTTTCAGTCAAGGCGCTTAAGCGTTATTCTGAATTCAAGATGACGGCACACCAAAAGGAAGAAGCAGAAGATGGTTCATTGATGTGTGCACAGTGGATAGTAATAAAAATACAAGGGTAGGTGATGAAATGCTGTACATGGCTAGGATGTCATCGATACATGGGCTGTGTGGATAGGAATAGTGGGCGCGGCCATGTGGACGCTTGCCTAGAGTGTGATTCGGTGCGAAGAAGGAAATAGAGGTCCGAACGAAATCTGTTCCGAGGGTTGTTTAAGAAGAAGAGCCACCTAGATTGTGTTCAAAGGAGAGCCTTGGCGAGGATTTTTGAGCGCAGTTTCAATAACCGGACAGAAGTGGGTAGGAGGGCGGTGATGAGAAGTGGTCGACGCAAAGCGCGAGAAGGTGCTGTTGCAGGTGCGTTTGAAAGGACGCGGAGGAGTAGGGGACCAGGCACCCGGCATAGCGGCTGGTTTGGGATTGAGAACAGGAGCGAATATCGGACATGATGGCGGGGGAGCCTTTTGCAGTATAGATGCTGTGGCCTGTCGGACAGCTCCGCGCTTCGTATCACCGTTCGAGGTACTTGTCGAAGAAGGGCTGCGGCGCGAAGGCCCGGCGCTTGCGGCCTGGGGTTCTAACGAACGAAGTCTGCGAAGTATCTCGCGCGCTAGAATTGAATTAGTAGAAGAAAAATAGGAGGGAACAAACCTGTTGCCTATTTTCCGTCCGAATCTAAACGAAGCTTTTTGTTTGGAGGCTGTTCAGCGTCGCTGTCGTCCGAGTCTGTATCGTCCGTGTCTTGGAGTTGTCTAGTGAAGGCCTTTCAATGAGGGAAAGATCCGCCCACATACGAAAGACCCACTCCTTTATGATTCGTTCCGCTGATTCGATAAGAGGTCCAAAGACGCCGTGGAACCAGTCAACCAAGCGAGCCGGTTCAAGGGAGTCATGGAGTCCAGCGATCCAAAGTAGAAAGACTTGGACGGAAACTGTGGTCGACTGCGGCGATCCCGGAAAGTCCATGTGCTTGAGGAGTTCACAGTAAGTGCGACGGGTGAAGACGCACTGCTGGATGGTCTTGGCGGAAATTAGGGACCGATTGGCGGGGTCGATACAAATCCGCCACGAACCTGGTATGCGCGCTGCGTAATGCCTCGACCTTTGGTGAAATGAAAGTATAATACGGCTAGAGTATGGCGCCCAGTCCGGGACAGTTCCTGCATCTGTATGTCCGTGGGCGACTCCAAAGACAGCCAAAATGCTGGAGATATGGGCGGGAAGGTCGATCTGGGACACGACCTTTTGATCTCAGCGTTAATAGCAGCGATGACGGCATCCAGTTTCTGTTGAGACATAGGAAGAGGGCGGTAGAGGGCGAGCAACGAGAGAGGACGAGACGTGGGGGGAGACGCGAGACGCGGCGCCAACAGACGCGAGATGCAGTGCCAAGATCCTCGAAACAGGGCGAGAAACGCGAGAGACTCAGAGAGCAAAACCGCTCTGAGCGTTTGGTGTGGGCGTGACAGAGGATGGTGGTGGGAGAAAGTGAAGGTGTGCGAGACCGGAGAGCATTTATACCAGTCGATGATGTCACTGTGATCCCGTCAATGCGGTACGACGAGGCCTTGCGCCGTGCGGAGGCCCTTTAATTACTCAGTGCAAGGGCAAGGTAAAAGCCACGCCAAGACGAAAGAAAAACGGCAAATTTTTTTCAAAAAAAAATAGGACCTCCGAAGAGGTGAGGGCTACGAGTGGCTGGGGTGCACAGCCATATTCACCCTCGTCGCGCAGAAGGCGGGCGCCCACGATTAAGTGTATATATATCTATTCTAAGAACCTCCGAAGAGGGGTGAGGGCTACGAGTGGCTGGGGTGCTCAGCCATATTCACCCTCCGCGCACCGAAGTGGGCACCCAACGATTATAGGGGGAAATTTTCAGACCCGATCACCTGAGTCTTGTACTGTGTCCCGCAGGCCGGGTGTCACAATTCACCACCCGCGCTGGCTTCGCTCTGCTCCGTGGCGGTTTCGAGGCTGCCGGTCAAAGTGCTATATTTCTTGCCTCATATGGGCTTAACTCCGTGGGGCCACTCTTGCCAAACTTGAAGGTCGCGGTCTTTTGTTACAACTCACCTGGGATGATTTACCACTCTCATTTGGATCTACACATATGCTGTTCCAAACGTCACATTATTCCTTTTGGGATTTTTTTTTTTGGGAGGTGAAAATTTTTTTTGGCCAAGTCTCAGATCACCTTTATACTACATACCTACATACTAGGGGAGTACAGTATGTCCAACCTCATAGGAATTGAGTGTCAAGTCCATGGATCAGGCTCAGAAAGCAACTTCGGCCCAACCGGCTGACTGTGCACAGCCACTCGGTCCTGTCCGAAACATCTTTTGCTTTCAACTCAACACCCTTTTAGTTGCCCTGCTCAGACAGGTAGATGCAAGTAGGAGGGAGGACCAGAGGTCAATATTAATACCCATAGACAAAGATGAGAGTATGCTGTTCCAAACGTCACATTATTCCTTTTGGGAATTTTTTTTTCGGAGGTCAAAATTTTTTTTTTGTCAAATCTCAGAATGGCTTGATGTTGTATACCTACATACTAGGATGGTACAGTATCCTCAATCCCAAAGGAATTGAGCACTAACTGCGTGCATAGGGCTCAGAAAGTAAGTTCGGTCTAATTGGTCCAAATCGGCCGAATGAGCACAGCCACTGATGTTTGATCGATGAGCTTGGGCATTGCTGCAGTAACGCCGAAAACTCACCACCGTGGTGAGTTTGTGTCTGCGAACGGTCACTGGCATGCTGTTTGTGACATGTCTCCCTCGGATCTCCTCCTCCCTCCATTTAACTGTCGGGCTTGATTGTATTGAAGCACGACCGTCACCCTCGACGTCGAGTCCTCGGATACCATTGACAATGTAACGGTCAAGATCCAGGACAAGGAAGGGTATGTCTTTGTTGGACTCACCACTCGCGAATCCGGGGCTTATCTGTGTCAAGGATCCCTCCGGACCAGCAGCGTCTCATCTTCGCCGGCAAGCAGCTCGAGGACGGCATACCCTTTCGGACTACAACATCCAGAAGGAATCCACCCTGCACCTTGTCCTTTGTCTCCATGGCGGGATGCAGATCTTCGTCAAAACCTTGCCCGAGAAGACCATTATCTGTGTCAAGGATCCCTCCGGATCAGCAGCGTCTCATCTTCGCCGGCAAGCAGCTCGAGGACGGCGTACCCTTTCGGACTACAACATCCAGAAGGAATCCACCCTGCACCTTGTCCTTTGTCTCCATGGCGGGATGCAGATCTTCGCCAAAACCTTGACCGGGAAGACCATTACCCTTGAGGTGGAGTCCTCCAACATGATCGATAACGTCAAGGCAAAGGTCCATGTCTTCTTTAAGCCAGGACAGCGCGGATGCTTCTTTAGGTCCCGCTATGAGATTGTAGGGTGAGTGCCTCGCATTTCCTTTTTTTTCCTTTCTCTTTTCGGGCTGCGGTTTTTTCCATTTTTCCCTATTAAACCCAACACACTAACTAACCACCTCGCGCTCTCGCTCAGCAGGACCCTACAAAATGTCTCCCCATTTCACAGATTTTAACGCACGCGTGGTTTACCGCGCCCACGCCCAGTGTCCACACCGACCCCTCAGACACTGTCAGGGGAACCGCCCGTCCGTCCGTCCATCCGTCCGTCCGTCCGGCTCCGGCCCATCGCACTGCCCCGCTTCCTCGTCCGATCCTTCGTCCGGCCTCCGGACTCGCACCCCAGCCTGCGCCTCCATCCGGAACGTCACCTCCCGTCCCTCCGGACTCTGTTCCCTTCCGTCCGTCCGGCCGCTCTCACTGGCACGTGCTGTGTGATCAAGCTCGAGACCTCTGCCGATCCCTCCGGACACGTGCGACTGGCTAGTACTTAAAAAACCTCGCCTAGCGTGAGAATCCTCATCCTTTCTTCTCTTCGGATTCTCCCGCTAGGTGCGTATTCTAGAAACCTGTATTTAGTACCATTCAATTGAGTTGCTTCGGATTCTCCCGCTAGTCTCCCGCGCTCTGCGCCGAGCTGAGGTTGCCCTTACAGCAGAAGAAAGGATCTAAGGGATCAACTGGTCAAGATTGCGAAGTTCGGTGTAGACTCGGACTCGGACTGCTACGCTAGCGCTCCGGCTTCCCCGACTTCCAACCTCGACCCCTCCTCCTTGATGGACGCTCCGACGCCCGGAAGCGGGTCCGCGCCACCCGAGCTCCCGGATGTTTACATCCCGGAACCGGCTGCCGACCCCGAATCCCGGCTGACCGCGGTCGAAGGCTCTCTTGCAAACATCGAAGCCCTACTCCTCCGCGTTTTACACAACAACCAAAATCCACCCGCGACTGCCCCCGTCCCTGCCGCTCCGGCTCCGGCGGTGGGTCCAGACTTTACCACCCTCACCCCCGCAGCAAAATCGGTTCTCCGACCGAACCCCCCGGCCGTCTTCGACGGCGACCGGACCCAAGGACGGATGTTCCTCCACTCCGTCCTCACATACCTCCGACTGGTTCCGGAAGCCTTCATGGTCCACGGACAGCTCGTCGAGGAAAAACTCGTGCGGTACGCCATGTCCTTTATGGCGCGAGACGCGGCCGGACGATGGGCCGAACGACAGTCCGCAATCGTTCCGTTCCCATTCCCGTCCTGGGCGGAATTCGAGTCCGAGTTCCGGCTCCGGTTCGTCGAGGAAAACGAGCAAGACCAAGCTCTCCTCCGGCTGGAGACCCACAGCTACTACCAGGGCTCCCGCGACGTTTACCGGTACACGGACGACTTCGAGGAACTCACCGCCACGGCCGGGTACACGGATCCGCTCGTCCGCGTCACCAAGTACCGAGCGGGGCTCGACCCGAGGATCAACGCAGCGATCACCACGTCCGGAACCGCTCCGGCGCTGCTAGACTACGCCGGATGGCGTCTCCGCGCCTTCCGTCAGTACGACGCCCTCGCCCGCGTCCGAGCGGGAGCACCTCCGACTCGCGCCCCGGCTCCGGCCGCACGCCCTCGCACTGGGACGTTCCTCCCAGTCCCCTCCTTCGCGCCTGCTCCCAAAGCCGCACCGGCGCCCGCTCTTCCGCCTGGCATTCCGATGGAAGTTGACCGGACCCGCGCGCGCTTCGCACCGCGCGCTTGCTTCCGCTGCGGTGCGTCCGGACACCTCGCCCGAGACTGCCCGACTCCCTCGGACGTCCGGCACGCAGACGTCCTGGACGAGGTCGTCCGTCAACTCGGAGACGACCTCCTCGGAGAGCTCTTCGCGCGCCTCTCTACTACCGCCGGGCTTCCGACCGAGCCGGACGCCGGAGACGCGGAGCCGGAGGGTTTTCCGGACGCGGTCGAGTGAGCGGTGCGCCCTCGGTCGCGTCCCCTAATCGTTACTCCTGCCTGTACAAAGATATACCCAATAAATCAGCAGTTGAAACGAAAGACGCACCCCCTGCTCCGGCTTCCGCCCCCCGGCCGGAGCCCCCTATTCCCGCCCCAGAGGCAAAAACCCCTTCCATTCCCCGCGTCCACCGTCCGAGATGGGAACGCAAACTGCCCCGGCAGTACGTTATTGATTCCGTGGAGGGCCGGAACTCCCTGCACATTCCGTTGGAGATGCAGTCGGTAGAAACCGCGGCTAAGGTGTCCGTGAAAGGTCTGGTCGACTGCGGAGCGACCGGAGACTTCATTGACTCGGAGTACGTGATCTCCCGCAACCTTCCCGTCCGGAAGCTCTCCCAGCCTATCCCGGTCCTCAACGTCGACGGCACACCCAATGCATCCGGAGGCATTACGGGCGTGGTCGATATGGTCGTCAACTACAAGGGTCACTCGGAACGCATCCAACTCGCCGTGATGCGGCTCGGGAAGCAGCACGTCATCCTCGGTTACTCCTGGCTTCAGAAACACAACCCGGAGATCGACTGGGAAACCAAGGAAGTCCGGATGACCCGCTGCCCGACCAGCTGCAGCACCTGCCGAGACGAGCTTCGCGCCGTCCGTCGCAGCGCGAAGATCTCCGCCGCGATCCTCCGACAGCTCCGCGAAGGTCCCGTCCCGTCTATCTGTGCCATTGACTCGGAGGAGTGGTGCGGAGACGACGGGTACGATCCGGATGGCGACGGAGACAACTGTCCGGACCTCACTCCGGACCCGGACGAAGACGACGATGACGAGCTAGAGGAAGGCGACCGGATCCTCTACACCGCGTTCGCTCCGGCCGAGGAAATCCGCGCCGGGAGCACCGTCTCCCAACGGCTCGCGGAGGCCTTCGCCCGGAACTCGGCCCCGCCTGGGACCTCGGTTCCGACCTGGGTCGAGGACTTCTCCGACGTCTTTGACAAGGAGTCGTTCGACGCGTTACCGGAGCGCCGGACGTGGGACCACGCCATCGAACTCGTCCCGGACGCAAAGCCGGCCAACTGCAAGGTCTACCCGATCTCCCCCCTCGAGCAGAAGGAACTCGACGCGTTCATCGAGGATGGGCTGAGCACCGGCCGGATCCGTCCGTCCAAGTCCCCGATGGCGTCTCCGGTCTTCTTCATCAAGAAGAAGGACGGAAGCCTCCGGTTCGTCCAGGACTACCGAGCGCTCAACGCGATGACCGTGAAGAACCGATACCCGCTCCCGCTGATTAACGACCTCATTAACCGCCTAAAGGGAGCCCGGTTCTTCACAAAACTCGACGTCCGGTGGGGCTTCAACAACGTCCGGATCCGGGGAGGCGACGAGTGGAAGGCCGCGTTCCGTACCAACCGAGGACTCTTCGAGCCCCTGGTGATGTACTTCGGCCTCACCAACTCCCCGGCCACGTTCCAGACGATGATGAACGACATCTTCCAAGACCTCATCCTGTCCGGAGACGTCATGGTATACCTTGACGACATCCTCATCGCTCACTCCGATCTCGCGCGCCACCGAGAGATCGTCCGAGAAGTCCTCCGGCGGCTCCGGGCGCACAAGCTTTACCTCCGGCCGGAGAAGTGCGAGTTCGAGAAGTCGTCGATCGAGTACCTCGGCGTCATCATCTCGCACAACCACGTCGAGATGGACCCGGTCAAGGTCGCCGGAGTCGCCGCCTGGCCTGCTCCGGAGAACCGGAAGGACGTGCAGCAGTTCCTCGGCTTCACGAACTTCTACCGGAGATTCATCCGGGCTTTCTCGGACATCGCGCGGCCCCTCTTCGACCTCACAAAGAAGAGCGTCGCTTGGACCTGGACCGCTGCCGCGGCTGCCGCCTTCCAAGCCCTCAAGGATGCGGTAACTGCGGAGCCCGTCTTGGTCCTGCCCGACGAGTCGCCTCCATACCGGGTCGAGGCGGACAGCTCCGACTACGCCACCGGAGCCGTCCTGTCTCAGCCGGACGCGAACGGGAAGTGGCATCCGGTCGCGTTTTACTCCAAAAGTCTGAGTGACGTCCAGCGCAACTACGAGATCCACGACAAAGAGATGCTTGCGATCATCCGGGCCTTAGAGGAGTGGCGACACTTCCTCGAAGGTACGCAGCGCCCGGTCGAGATCTGGACGGACCACAAAAACTTGGAGTACTTCCGGAAGGCGCAGAACTTGAACCGGAGGCAGGCGCGGTGGTCCCTGTACCTGTCCCGGTTTGACTTCGCGCTCCACCACCAGCCCGGACGCCTCATGGGCCGTCCGGACGCGCTGTCCCGCCGTCCGGACCACGGAGTGGGCTCGGACAACACGGACGTTACCCTTCTTCGCCCGGACTTGTTCCACGTCCGCGCACTGGAAGGTGTCGTGGTGGCCGGACCCGAGGTCCCCCTCCTTCGTGACGTCCGGGAGGCCTTCACGGGCGAGCCGGACCTTGAGGACCCCGTCGCGCTTGTCGCGCGAGAACTCCTCAAGAACCGGAACGTCCGCCCCCCCCGGTCGTCCGAGTGGCGTGTCGCAGAAGGGCTCCTTTACTACCGCGGTAAGGTCGTCGTACTGCGGAATAAGGACCTCCGGCGCCGAATCATCGCCCTGCACCACGACACCCGGGTCGCCGGACACGCCGGACGCTTCAAAACCTTCGAGCTCATCTCCCGGAATTACTGGTGGCCCCAGCTGTCCCGTCACGTCGGCCAATACGTCCGGACCTGCGATCCGTGCAACCGGACGAAGGCGCTTCGGAAGCTGCCCCACGGAGAGCTCCACCCGACCGAAATCCCGGAAGAACGTTGGGACACCGTCTCGGTGGACTTCATCGTCGAGCTCCCAGACGCGCACGGGTTCGACGCGGTCATGGTCGTAGTCGACGTCCTGGGTAAGCGGGCCCATTTCAACGAGTGCCACACCGGCCTTGGCGCGGTCGGAGCCGCTCGGCTCTACTACCGGAACGTCTGGAGGCACCACGGAACCCCCCGGAAATACATCTCCGACCGTGGGCCGCAGTTCGTCGCGGAATTCACCACGGAACTGTGGCGCCTCATCGGGATAGAACCAGCGACCTCCACCGCCTACCACCCGCAGACCGATGGCCAGACCGAACACGTCAATCAGGAACTCGAGCAGTTCGTCCGGATCTTCACGAACTACAAACAAGACGACTGGGACGAGCTCCTCCCGGCCGCGGAGTTCGCGTACAACAACCACGTCCACTCCTCGACGCAGCAAGTCCCGTTCATGACGGACACCGGAAGGCTCCCCCGGATGGGATTTGAGCCCAACGGACTGCGCTCGAACGTGGAATCCGCGAACGAGTTCCGCGACCGGATCGCGTCCGGAGTCTCGGAAGCCAAAGCCGCGCTCGTTAAGGCCAAAGACGAGTTCAAGCTGTACTACGATCGCCGACGCACGCCCGCCCCGGAGATCAAAGTAGGCGACCGAGTCTGGCTAGACGCCTCCGACATCCGGACGACCCGTCCGTCCGTCAAATTCGCGGACAAACGCCTCGGCCCCTTCAAGGTCGTGAAGGTTGTCGGAAAGGGTGCGTACAAGCTCGAGCTCCCCCCCCGGTACTCCCAGCTCCACCCGGTCTTTCCGGTGGTGAAACTCCAGCTCGCGGAACCGGACCCGTTCCCCGGACGCCCCCGGAACGACGAACCCCCACCCGTCCTTCAGACGGACGACGACGTTCAATGGGAGGTCGAGGAGATCCTAGAAGCGAAGGTCCGTTATGGCAGCCTCTGGTACATGGTGCGGTGGAAAGGCTACGGCCCGGAACACAATAAATGGGTAAAGCACTCCGACGTCTTCGCTCGAGACGCCATCGATGCCTACTATCGCCGCTACCCCAACGCCCCGCGCCGGATCGCCTCGGCCGCTTTCGACTCGCTCTCGTTCCGGAGGCGCGACGCCCAGGTCCGATTCATGCGTCGGGACGCCGCATTCCAAGGGGGGGGTGATGTCAGGGGAACCGCCCGTCCGTCCGTCCATCCGTCCGTCCGTCCGGCTCCGGCCCATCGCACTGCCCCGCTTCCTCGTCCGATCCTTCGTCCGGCCTCCGGACTCGCACCCCAGCCTGCGCCTCCATCCGGAACGTCACCTCCCGTCCCTCCGGACTCTGTTCCCTTCTGTCCGTCCGGCCGCTCTCACTGGCACGTGCTGTGTGATCAAGCTCGAGACCTCTGCCGATCCCTCCGGACACGTGCGACTGGCTAGTACTTAAAAAACCTCGCCTAGCGTGAGAATCCTCATCCTTTCTTCTCTTCGGATTCTCCCGCTAGGTGCGTATTCTAGAAACCTGTATTTAGTACCATTCAATTGAGTTGCTTCGGATTCTCCCGCTAGTCTCCCGCGCTCTGCGCCGAGCTGAGGTTGCCCTTACAGACACCGTCGACTCGTCGCACTTCTCCTCCACCACCGACGCCTCGGACAGCAACTCCGACTCGAACCGTCTCTTCACCAACGATACTGACGTCTACTCCTCCACACCCATGACCCCCGACAACCCCGAGTTCAAGCTCGACGACAAAGGCCCGGCGATCCAATCGCAGACGACAGTTCGTGCTTTTCCTGTGGTTGTGATCGCACATGCTGACCGCGAGATACCAAGATGTTATCTCTCGGAAGCTCCTCGTTGCGCTGCTGAAGCGGCTGAATGCTACGGCTTATCAGGCAGACAATGGCATAAACACAATCGATGTCTTTCGAGAGGTGCAGCCGCATGTCGTATGGACGTACGTTCAAACCCACAATTGTCTTTATTTTTATTCACATCTTCTCGGAACATCCAATAGCGATGTTTCTATGCCTCGGTGAGTTCTTCAACATCCGTATGTGTGGCACCGATTAATCTGATTTCTGTCATTTTCAGAATGGACGGAGTTGTGAGTGCGGTACAGCCGTATGCGTTCCGCCGTTGATTCTTAACATAACAGACTGCGGCGAGGGAAATGCGCAAGATAGAACGGGAGCGGGGATGGGCTCCCAGCTACAGTGCGTCTTTCGTATTCTATGCTCAGATGAAACTCCAACGGCCGCCGTAGTTGTTGCCATCACAGGGTTAGGACCGTCGAACGTTAGTACAACGAAGCTATCTGCCTCTTGTGCATAGTACTGATCCACGTGGGTTTGTAGGAGTACATACACGGAGAAGCGCTGTTAGGGCCTGCCGCGCTGGACGGTTGGCTGGTGCGCACGTCTGGCTGATGCATGTATCATCGCTGACCCGTTGTTGTTAGTTCAAAGGGCAGAACATCAAAACGCTCAAAGAGGGCTCAGTTTCTCTATGGCGAAAGCTGCGCAGCTCAAGTCTTGACCCATCTACTTCATGTTCCAGTGGCGATCATCCAATCCCCGCGGCTACGGATGAGTCGCAACGGCCTGCACCCAGCAATCCTGGTGCCGGTTCACATGGAGCACCTGATGGAGGCCCTTACCCTCGACAGGCTTGGGATTACGTGGAGGAGGTGGTTCAGTTGCTCAAAACCGCCTTCCCCCTGCTCGTACTGAGCTTGGAGACGATCGTAGACCAGGTAGCGGGGAAATTCAAGTTGTCGAGTGAGGAAGATACATACCGACATCTCTGTATGTTACTTTCAGATGCGCTTCAGGTACAGTCACCAACTTGATTTCCATCGGTGTGCCCCTCACACAACTGATTAGAACTACAATTTGCGGATGAACATGCTCAACGACGATGGATTTGTCAATCAACAGATGATGGGAACTCTGAGTCGTTTCGGGGGCACGCTGAGCGGCCAAGTCAGGGTACATCAGATGTCTGTCGTTGAGTATAAATCATCTGACAGCTTATGCAGAAAGATTTCGACGAGGCCTTTGGACCCAAGCAAACGGTCTATGAATCCAGAAACTCCAACAGTGGAGGACGCGTTACGAAAAGAATGTTGATTCAAAGCCTCGAATCCAGCTTCTGGAAGCCTTGAGCCATTATCTCACCGAATTCCAGTACCTGAAGGTCGATGAGATCGAGGTTCCTGGCCAGTATACGGAGGTTTGCGCCTAGATCCACACTTCATTCGCGTGGCTAATGTTTGCGGCAGGATAAGGACAGCAATCTCTGGGTACAGGCTTTGAGCGTACTGGCACAATTCAATAATGTATAGATGAAATCGATTTCAAAAACTAATATAGATGAATCGTTCTTGACACCATTCTCCTTGCCATCGGTGTTCCATAGACCAGAGATCAACTAGTACAAGAGAGCATTCAATGGTGAGCCATCCTCTAGTGAGACGACGCCGAGTCCTTTCAATGCAGTTGACAACAAAAGAGCGGAGATAGTGGCTGTGCTGTCGGCCGATTGCTCCAACTGTTCGGACGATGGTTTCTGAGTCCTATCCATGAAGCTGGTGCTCAATTCCTTTGGGATTGAGGATACTGTACCACTCTAGTAGGTAGGTATACAATATCAAGCCATTCTGAGATTTGACCAAAAAAAATTTTTGACCTCCGAAAAAAAATTTCCCAAAAGGAATAATGTGACGTTTGGAACAGCATATGAGAGCCACTGTTTTTTTTTTTTTTTTTTTTTTTTTTTGGTGGTAGTACATATATCAACAGCTGCAGACCTTAGGGCTGATGATAGCAGCTAAGAGTTCAGGTGTTGTAGTACTTGAGGGTATACATCATCCTTAATACTGAACTCACCACAGTGGTGTGTTTTTGGCCACGTACAGTCACACCTCATGTGCCGTGACAGTGATGCTCCTATTGCTTAGCCGGTTGGGCCGAAGTTGCTTTCTGAGCCTGATCCATGGACTTGACACTCAATTCCTATGAGATTAAGCATACTGTACCCCCCTAGTATGTAGGTATGTAGTATAAAGGTGATCTGAGACTTGGCCAAAAAAAAATTTCACCTCCCAAAAAAAAAAATCCCAAAAGGAATAATGTGACGTTTGGAACAGCATATACGCAGGTGTAATACAGCATGGAAAAAATTGTTCTGGATGCGTTTATATATTTATCTCTCAAAGATCCTCGCGCCGAAATCAAGGTAGAGATCAGGTATGCAAGGATGAGGCAGAGAAAAAGAGCAAGCTTGCTTGCATTCAGAGCTTGTCAATCTTTTTTGGCTTCTGCGGAAGCGAGGACGTCGCCGTCCCAATATTTAAACAAAGCTTCAAACAATTTGAATCATACCATCGACTTAGGTGCCAACGAGCGGAAAGATAAAAAATAAGAAGGATGCTGGGAAATCACCGTTTTTCTACCTAATTCCATTGAGTAGGTGAGAAGCCTCTGTTTCCTTTTCGAATCCCAAAGTTCTGGAAACACACCTACCTTGGAGGGCTACGTGTGGCAGGCGGGTACCCCCGAATTCACTTCTGCGCGTATCCCAAATGCAGACCTGCAGAGTGACCGCAAACGAAATGCAGAGCTGACCGCTGTACCGGTCGAATAAATTTCGCCCATGCTTGTCGCCGCTGCCAGAGGATAATGTTGCGGTTTGGCCCCGGTCAGAGCGTCATATTTTTGCCCAATAATATGTACCATGCGAGAGTTGTTTGCGTGAAGTCGGTGCTCGATGCATCCTTCAATTCGGTAGACAATTCTGTGGCCAAATCATCACTACTGAGAAAAATCATTCCATGTCCGTCTGTTTCGAATGTTTTCTGAAGTTGCCTTGACGTTCGGCGCTGCCTGAAATCGGAGATGCATTGCCAACTTGCCGGTGCACCGTGCATCCTCTGGCCGAGTCGTGATCACGGGTCCCCATGGCAGTAATAAGGACGGGGAGATACCGACAACAAGCACGAGTTTCAAGAGCTCCAGCAACAATATGTTGAGACGAATTAGAAAGCAAACGGTAGCCTGGTCCTAGGATCCCCCCGAATCTAGTGGGAGGTGAGTTGAATGGTTGTGCGTGCGGGGCTTTCTTTTTCACGTCGTGCAACAGCTGCTTTATTTTTTTTGGGGGGAAATTAAATACCGCCTTGACGTTCTGAACCTCTGAGAACACGCTAGCATTTCAGCTGCATTGAGAACTTTTTCCACTGGCAGCTCGGTTCTTTGAATCGAAAATGGAGGATGCGAGAACAATCCAACACATCAGCCAAGCTATTGTGTAAGTACGCCGCTGCCTAGGATTCCCGCGGTCGAAGTGTTGCTACACTCGCTCGGAGGAAGTAGTAGATGACGAGCGGTGACTAGTAGCAGCAGCCTCTTGGTGTTCCCATCTAATAAGAAACCTGCAGCACCTTTGACGGAAGGAGTCGTCTTGGCACATATGGGAATACTACCAAGTGCTCGTTAGAGCCTCCTGGAGGTTGGGCGCGCGAGGCTGCGCGAGGAAGAACAACTGGTCCTAGGCTTGAAAAGCTTGGTCAAAGCGCTCCGCGTAAGGAGTGACTCGCGGATATGAACCTCGACGTCAGTAAGCTAGTAGTCCTCAAGGAAATTTAAACGACAAAAGCCGACGCGTCACGCGAGCGCCGTCGTCGGAAATGAGAGAAGAAGGATTGACACCGATCCAGAGCACTGCAACATGGGAGACGGTCGGCTTCGAGATAAGGCATGCAAACGACGTCGACGCTTTGTTCGATTGACCTGCAACGTTGCCTCTTTCAAAATGTCGGATTGTGTGGTCACCAATGTCACGCAGCTTCCTGTGCGTATGGTAAGTCTCTGGTCTAGTTGGCACCGTCCAGACGGTGGCGCCAGATCGCCAAACGAGACGTGGTCCAGAAGACTCGGTTTCGGCCAAGAATCTCGAAAAGAAAGCCCCTATGCGCGTTGTTTTGCAATGACCTTCAGAAAAAACAAACCCGGCTCTCCTCCGTCCCTCATGTTCCCTGGCCCGTATTCTTATGGCCAGCCCTTTTATCACTCGGATTATAACTACCACCAGTTGAATCCTTCTAGTGGCTATGTCGACGGCTACTTTGTTCGCGATTACAGTTACGGTGATGGCTATGGCGGCTATGGAGATTACACGACTTCCACCGCAAATTTTCCTGTTCCTCAGCCTGAACTGCGCCAGAGAACGCCAACTCCTCCACCTCCGCCTGCGGAGCCCTCGCCAGAGTACTTTGCTGCATCCTTGTCTGCTCAGCCAACCAGTCTACCTCCCGGCCAACGCAAACTGCTCATTTTCGATCTAAATGGGACGCTTCTCCTACGTTCTCCACGCAACTTTGGGCAACGCAAAATCTACCCGAGACCATACGCACGCGCCCTGGTTGCATATCTTGCCCACCCTCTCGTTTTTGCGTGGCTCGATTGCATGGTCTGGAGTAGCGCGCAGGCCCATAACGTTGCTGAAATGGTCAACCGCATATTTGGTACCGGTGAAGGCGCGGGTTCTGGGCCTATTCTGCGTGCTGTGTGGGCTCGGGACACTCTGGGGCTTGGACGAGAGGCATTTCGTGAGTTCGCATACGACCAGTCTTTTTTCTATCAATTTAAGCATTCTAAACTGATTTATTGCCCTTCAGACCAGAAAACTCAAACAACAAAGGATCTCGCCAAGCCATGGGCCTTCTTCGCTGGCCCCAAAATTGAGCCCTCCACACCTGCCAGCTCTGGATCGTCGGTCCCTCCTGCCCCTGCGCTTAGATACAGTCCCTCAGCGCCTTCGCCGCGCGCACTATCACCTCCCCCGATGCCGCCTCCCTCTTCATCGGCTCCTCAATCCTCCCCAGCTGAAGATGATTCTGCCCAAGCGCCTGCATCAACCCCACCCCTCTACCCCCACGGCCCGCACACCACGCTCCTCGTTGACGACTCCCCGCTCAAGGCGCGGTTGCAGCCGTGGAATCACCTCTGCGTCGGTGAATACGATGCATCAACGCGCGCGCGCGACCTCGCCGCGGCGCGTCTCCCGCCCGACGTCCCTCCGTCCAACCAGACCACCGCATCCGCACATGCCAACGGAAACGCACCACCGCGCGGGAAGTATCGCAAGGCACTGGACACGGAGATCGCAGCGCTGGCGGAGGAGCAGGAATTGAACCTGGAGGCAGGCGGGGAGACGAGCCAGCCGGCGGCCAATGCGGTGGTACGGAAGGAGCGGTGGCGGAAGAGGCGTAAAAGGGAGGAGGATGCTGCGGCTGCCAACGCACAGACTCAGGAGGATGGTGCTGTGGTGGGAGCGGAGACGGAGGGGACGAACACGAGCACACAAATTGGCCCAGATGGTGAACCTGCTGCTTCGGTGCAGGTCCAGGGTCAGAGTAAGCGTTCACGCAGAAGGGAACGCAAACGTCAGAAAAAGACAGAGGTGCTCGACGAGGAGGGTGCACCGCCGTCGTCGGCTGTTCAGTGCACCGAACAGCCGGCGGATGAGCTTGCAGGCGGGAGTGGGAGCTCTGACCTGTCTCTTTCTCCCTCCCTTCCCCCGACTGTGGCCGTAGAACCGCCCTCGTTAGTTGCGGCCACGATTGTGACGCCGAACGGCAATGACGGACTTGTTGACGAAGACAGCGCTAGACTTGAGATAATCGCCGACTCCCAGCCACG
>WIQG01000775.1:0-29232 GCA_014925785.1 Mycena galopus ATCC 62051 | reverse complement strand
CACCGCCGTTGACGTCCCTCCCTCCACCTCTTCACGGCACACTCTGAGCTCCCCTCCTGCGGAAGATGAGTGAGGAACAGGGACAGGGTGCACGAACTTACAGGGGGCTAGAACCCGTGCGTGACCACCTCCACCTCTGCACGGCACACCCTGAGCTCCCTCGTCGAAGAACGCGTGAGTAAGAGACAAGCGCACATATAAGAACTTACAGGGGGCTAGAACCCGCGCACATCCATCCCTACGCTCTGCACGGCACACGCTGAGCTCCCCTATGAAGAATGTGAGTGAGTATACGACGGGGCAGCCAGCAAGCAAGAACTTACAGCGGGCTAGATCCACTGCGCAGGCCTCTTGAAGTCTTGAAGCCTTGAGGTCTTGAAGTCTTGCAGTCTTGAGCTTGAGGGTCGAGGATCCAGGGTCTTGAGGTCTGAAACATGGAGTCTCCCCGCTGCAGATTAGCCCACCTAAATCTGCACGCGAGGAGACAAAGTCAGCTAGGAGAATGAGGCGAGAAGTATTGACACGCAGCGAATGGGCTTGAGGGCTTGAGAGCCAGGAGGCAGGAGTGGAGAGAGAGGAGAGGGGAGCGAGCAGGAGAGGAAGAGGGTGAGGAAGAGTTGAGAGGAGAGACGAAGAGGGAGAGGAAGAAGAGGGCGGCAGGTGGTGGTCGAAAGCAAGACACCGTGACAGATGTGGCTGACAAGCGAGGCGTGGTCACATCAGCCAAATTCAAATGACAAACCCCCTGAACTCCATTAACATGGTCACGTTACCGTGCCCCGCTTTACGCGACGCGTTCCCATCTCTCAAATTATTCGAGTTGAGATTATTGCGGGTAATCTTACAGTCTGCTTGGATCATATGCATTTCAGTCATACATAGCTCTGATGAGAGATGTCGCTTGCAATCATTCTCACTGCAGAGTCTGCACCCCTAGCGTCCTGAATAGCGAGGCACGAGCTCAATGATGCTATAGCATCTGTCAAGAGAGACTAGCAACGTCCCGAGCTGATAAAATCTTTTGCTAGTCGAATTATTTACACCAACAAATTGCCAAGATGATCGTTCTCCAAGACCAAAGTGTATATTCCACGAAAATGTCCTTCCGATTATCGCTTGCGAGTTGCCATCCTGGCACACGTCGAGACTTTGGGATGTGAGAAATAACATTACCAGAGGAGGAGTCACTATCCGTCGAAATCCTCGTCCTCCTGGGGCAACTTCCCATACAGCGAGTCTCGTTTGTCATTGGCCGATGGAAAGGTCGCCAGAGGCATCGCTCGTAAAGTCGGCGTCTTTGAGAATAGTGATGGCTGGCTGGCGATGTCTGCTAGCCGACGATATGACCCAGTCGACGCGTTGGCAGGCCGCTGTGACTGCGGCGGCTTCATCGACGCTGCAACCTCCTCCTCTTCGCCTTCGGAATCCTTCGGTGAACCAGGACAAAACTCGGGAACGCTGTTCCACTGGGAGTACGGAAAGAGAACCTGACTTTCTGCAGGGAGGAATAAAGGGGCCTGATCTTTGACATTCTCTGGGCTGCTGGAATGCAGTTCGTCGCGGGTCGACTCGGGATCTACAGGCGATTCTTGAGGCTGGATTTGTTCTTAGCTTTCTGTCGCACCAAATATCACAAAGGGGCGAAACATAGTATGAAAATAATTACCAACGTCGTCGAGATTTCCGACAACCTTCTTTTTGCCTTTAACTTTCTTGACTGGAGGGGGATCAATGCTGCCGTCAACATGGGGGGAGTGGAACATACCCTTCTCACTGGCAGGAGGATTCTGAGTTTTCTGGCACGATACCAAAACTGAGACTAAAATCAGCGCCAACTTCCAAGAGCGTTGGATCTGACATCGCCGCATACCTCCTTCACTCTGCGCTAACCTGCCTGCATCAGACGAGGATATAGTCTTCGCCAGCTCCTCCGGGAAAGTGAATTTCACAGATTTATGAGCTGCGCCGTGATCTCTTTTTCGATTTCTTGTAGATTTCTCGGAGACGGACATTTTCGACGGAGCAGCTTCGGGGCCTGCTTCGGCTGTTCCCTTGGGTTTGGCCTTCCGCTGGACGCCTTCAGCAACCTGTTCGACAGGCGGAGGAGCAGTCTCGAGCCCTGGTTCAGCGGCTTTCTTGGATTTAGGCTTGCGCCGGTCCCCTCAGCGATTTCTATGGCTGCGACGTTGGTCGAGAGAACCTCCCGGGCCGTGGTTCCCGCAAAGGAGCGTCGGGGGCGGCGAGCGTGGTGGATGCAGCCGGGCTTTCGATGGGAGGAGCGTCGCTCTTTCGTTTTTTCGCTCCTGGAGTTGAGGATATTGGCTTCGCTGAGGCATCTTCGTCCACCTTTCTTTTCTTTCGCGGAGGGTTGATCCCACCGGCCTCACCATCCAAGACGACAGGACCAGAGGTAAGGGTGGCAGCTGAAGGCCCAGCAACATTTGTTGGAGGCTACATAGACTCAGCTCGGGTGCCCTTCGTTGAACAGTAACTGTCGTGTCCTCGGACACCGGGACCGCAGCTGTAAAGGGTAAGCGAGAAGATAGGAAGGAAGGTGAATCGGACGACGGTGGGGACAGCGACTGGGAATGAACTGGTAACGAACCTGATACCATAAATTTTACTGTATAGCCTACGACGAATCCAGTGCTAACTCGACCAACAACCCAATTGTAAGGGCTACGAAGTTCTGAGGAACAATGTCGTAGTGCGAGCTCAGTCAACTTGCCGCATTTACAATAAAAAACTTGAAGTAAGCTCGAGAGCATTTATTATACAACATTGTCGATTACACGTGGTACATCTACATTTAAATCCGAAAACAGGCGGGACGACGTTGGGCGGTCTGGGCGACGACGGGTATAATATGGCGACCTTGTGATGCATTGTGCAATTTGGCCAAAATTCAGCGGACACTTGGTGAGTATGGTATGTAGGATGATGTGGCGCAGGATGAGCGCGGCAATTTGAGCAGACACTGGGAGAACGCAATTGGCGGTGTTGGTAGTATTGAGAATGTTTGGGTGATATTTTTCCCTCGTCCGACGCACATGTCCGGCGTGTGGAGGAATGTTCGGGTGTACAGTGCGAATGAGGTTGTTATGTCAGAAGGGGCGAAACAATAGTCGACCATGCTTGTCTTGCGGATGAACGAACAGCAATTGAAGCGAAAGCCATGAAGTTGTGGCGAGTGCGCTCATGGGACGCGTGCACGTATAGTGAAAGGGATTGTTGCGTGCGGGATATGGGGTGCGTCCTTGAGTCGATGAGGGGCGGAGGCCGAGGGGTGACGAAGGGGCTTGCAATAGAACGGGGGACAACCGTGGACCGTGAATGGTGCGACCGCAGTGATTTATGGTGAGGGGTATTTATCGCATGGTGAAATCAGGATTTGCATCGCAATGAAATGGTAGATGACTGCTGAAAGTTAGAAGAGTAACACACACAGGAACAACCGCGTACCAAATGGTAGTAGACTCAGAACTCGATAGGATGTGATTACGCCAGCCAAAGGAGAAAAATTGCCCAGAATAGGGTGTATTGTGTTCGTCCCGCCGAGAACGTGGTGAAGTCAGATTTGTGGGATCCGCGTCGCTATGGTCGCACTAGAACGGTAGACGACTGCTGAAAGTCAGAAGAGCAACAGAGGAGAAATAACCGCGTACCGAAATGACGGTAGCCCTTGAGCCTGGTGGAGAAAAGCCCAGAAGAGGTTATGTTGGTCCCGCCAAGATGCCCGGTCCAGAGAAACGTGTCACCCGTCCCGAAAAACTACTAGTACTATCTACGATCTAACTAAATTGCAAGTAAACGAAACGCGAAGCTGTCCTGTTTCAATGTCTTGAAAGCGGCGAGGATGGCCCTGAATGAAGGGTTCGTTGACGAAGGTGAGGTATATAGTCGAGGCGGATGCAAGATTGAGGTAACAAGAATTGTAGTGCATTGATTAGCGTCGGGCGTCTGAAAGACGTGATGTCTCAATGTGGTGCTTATCAAGAACAAAGGAGGAGCGAACGTACATTGAAGCTGAGATCGCGAGTCCTGTTATAGATCAAGCGGGAGTGGGCTCGTTGCTGGGAGCAGCGCATATCGGAGGAATAGAGCAGTGAGGTGATGGGAATATGAGAGAAGATTGACTGAACACCGCGTATGGAGCGGCTGAGTGCCTCTGCGCTGGTCATAGGCACAGCGCTGCTGGGTCGGTTGTGGCTGCCGCCCGAAGTTTGAAACACCCGCCTCGCCTTGCTAGGTCGCATTGGTAATAGATATAGTGGAGTGCGCCAAAACCTGAGGAGGAATACATAGGTATATGGTGGAAGAAATTTCCGACAGCGACGAGGCGGAAAGGGTTTTGCGATGAAGTGGCGGAAAGTAAAAGATGTTCAGTCCTTGGATGGATGTGATCCGCAGTGTTGAACGCATCATAAATACATTGCTTTGATATCGACGTTGGCACTGCGAGATATGTTAACCCAAAGAATAGAAGAACCACAAATGAAAAACATACCAAAGGCGACGAGGCGGGAGACGCTCAGAGCGGCTCAGAGAAAATTGAGGAAAGCAAATAGATCATGAAAGATTTAGTTGAGGATGAATGTGGCCTGCAGACCCGTAAGGATGGGAATATTTCTCGTCGAGGACGTGTGGTGAACGTCTCGTATGCACAGTAACGGTGAATATCCAAGGCGTGGTGCTTGTTCAATGAAGTCGGATTGCAGTTGGTAAAGCCTCAGCCGGGTGTTTTGAGATGAGTGGTGTGGTGAACGAGGGCTGGGCCGTCGACCTTGAGACAGTGTCTTGCTCGTCGACCAGTATTTGGGTAAAGTTTCAGCTGGGGCCTTGACGCGAGCAGCAGAATGGTGGGCCTCAGTAGTTTGGATCCCCCGCCTCGTGTGGGCGGATCATGTCTTGTCATTGCCGTTTCACTCAGGTTTAGAATGTGTTGGTGAGCCCTCCGAACGATGTCGTGTTCTTTATTGGGTTTGTCCTGGTTGCATCGACGATTGGACGTGGCATAGCGGCAAGACGCTAAGAGAACAGGTTTAACCACAAAAAATGAACTTGAATCAAGGCCATACTAGGTGTGACGAGGCAGCGAAGCTGTGGATAGCAAGCTAGTAATCTAGGATGAGCGACTGGAACATAGCGTCAACGAGAGAGTAAGAAATGAGGGAAGAATATCATACCAGTTGCGACGACTGATACTGTTGAGTTTCTGCGGCTGGTATGTGTGTTTCAATTGGACTCTCCACTCCTCTCGCAGCGTCATTTGGGAATGAGGAATGTGGATCGCCTCGTTGTGGTGGGTTATTGCGAGCTTGTTCAAGCTAAGAATGGGTTGTAGCGCTCCAAACGACTTGTGGTTATTTCGATTGTCATGTTTTTGTCGACGGTTGACGCATGAGCAGCAAGACTACAACAGCGGGATTAACCACAGAAAATGAACTTGAATGAAGGGACATACCAGGTGCAACGAGACTAGAAAAGCTGTACGAACCACCCCTCACAGTATTCCTAGACGAGGGACTAGAGCGTAGTGTTAACGAGAGAGCAAGAAACGAATGGAAAAGACCATACTGATTGCGACGAGGCGGGAAGCTTTACGGTGGCAACCAAAGCCCTGCCCTCCGCACCAGCGTAATCGCCCGGGCCTTCCAGCTATCCTTCCACCGCGGATTAATCGTAAAGGTGGCCACCTTTTTTAGCTAGCCTAAACAAAAGGATGGGAAGAAAAATGAGTTTGGGTTAGTAGGGCATCCCCGCCCCTCCACCCCCACCCCCCAAGGATAGCCCCCGCCCGCCACCGCCGTTGACGTCCCTCCCTCCACCTCTTCACGGCACACCCTGAGCTCCCCTCCTGCAGAAGTTGAGTAAAGAACAGGGAAAGGGTGCACGAACTTACAGGGGGCTAGAACCCGCGCGCGACCACCTCCACCTCTACACGGCACACCCTGAGCTCCCCCCCTGTCGAAGAACGCGTGAGTAAGAGACAAGCGCACATACAAGAACTTACAGGGGCTAGAACCCGCGTACATCCATCCCTACGCTCTGCACGGCACACGCTGAGCTCCCCTCCTATGGACGAATGTGAGTGAGTATACGACGGGGCAGCCAGCAAGCAAGAACTTACAGCGGGCTAGATCCACTGCGCAGGCCTCTTGAAGTCTTGAAGCCTTGAGGTCTTGAGCTTGAGGATCCAGGGTCTTGAGGTCTGAAACATGGAGTCTCCCCGCTGCAGATTAGCCCACCTGAATCTGCACGCGAGGAGACAAAGTCAGCTAGGAGAAGGAGGCGAGAAGTATTGACACGCAGCAGCGAATGAGATTGAGGGCTTGAGAGGACGAATGAGGGAGGAGAGTGAGGGCATCGAGGGAGGAGAACGGGAGAGGGAGCGTGGGCTGGCTTGGAGCGCTGTTGAAACTTGAAAGTTGACGAGCCTGAGGTGGAAGGTCGAGGAGAGAAAGAAAGGAGAGTGGAAGATGGTGGTCGAAAGCAAGACAGGGATGTGGCTGACCGGAGATCCGCGAGAGCATCAGCGAAATTCAAGCTCCGCCCGGGACTCTATCAAACAGGGTCACGTTACCGTGCCCCGCTTTACGCGACGCGTTCCCTCTCTCAAATTATTGCGGCCAATCCTGCAATCTGGATCATATTCAGTCATATGGAGTTCCGACAATTTTCCCCAGGGCCGACGCTTGCAATTACTCTCACTGCGCGCAGAGGGGCAACAAATTTGAGATCGAGTACAATTGAATTCTACATTGGATGATGCTACGAGACGACGAGGACAAGGAAGGATACAGATTGTGTGTGTGATGCAAAGAGCCATGCCAAGTGTATGTGTGTGATTGCTGAGAGAAAATATGCGTCAAAAAGAAATGCGACGTGAATGAGAGTCAAATGCAGGTTGAAACGATTCTGGATGATAAAACGCGTCTGGTTGGTGCATCGGCGACGCCATCGGCACCGGGGTGTATGCCGTCCTCTGGAGCATCGCAAACTCCATTGAACGTTCGATGCGCTTTCGAACTCGCGTTCCTCCTCCGCCCGATCTTCCGCCCGCCTGCGCGAGTCCACTTCCCTCTTCATCTGGTCCAGCGCGAGAACCTCCATTCTCCGTGCGTTGTCGCGCTCCTTCGTGACCTTGTCCAGTTCATTCTGCAGTCTGCGGCGAACAACCCGCTCTACCTCGACAGTGTCTTCCATTTTCGTTTCGACGCTCGCACATCTGCGAGGACATTGGTGTTGTGCGTGTGGCGAGCGCGCAACGACTGAATCTCGCGCTCCATCATCCTGGGATCGGGGTGCGCCCGAGGAGCAGACGGCGCCGGACCGCTAGTGTCTATGCGCGACTGGAGAGAGGTGGGGGCCCGGGGCGGAGTAGTTGTTTTGGGCTTCGAATTACCCGTATCGGCGAAGGAGACGGGAGTGGGGGGATATTGGCGCCGTAAATCCGATGCAACCATTTCTGCGCATTATCGTAATGTTCCAAAACCTTGTCGGCGTCACCTTTGGACCGCGCCAGTTTTCCAAGGTCAGTTTCGCATCCTGAAAGGAGAAGGAACGCGGGTTTAAATTCATTATCGGGAATATTGAACTGTTTCATGGCTCGAGAAGAAACTGGTTAGCGAGAGACAGCTGAGAATGAGGCTGTCTACCTTCGATCATAGCGGTTACCACCGCTATGGCAGCGGCAGGATTGCCAATCCGACGATAATATGCGCCAACGATGAGCCAATTACCGCGTTCACTCAAAGTTATTTTGAGCAACTGGATTACGGTTGGAGGGTCATCTGCAAGGGCGGGGAGATCTAGTGTAATAGGTTCGCCATACAGGCGCATTAAGATACGGTCTAGAGAACGGTTTTCTATGCAAGTGGCCGCCGATGATGGAGCCGGTGAAGAGAGATGCGCCGGGAAAGAGTGGGATAAAGCAATAGGAGTGGCAGCCTTTTCGACAACATCAAATCGAGGGCCACTGGAGACAGGAGTGCCAGACTTAAGAAGAGTTGGCAAGAGGAGGCCAGTTTCAGGAACAGGTCGGGGATTGCCTGGTTTGGGGGTCTGTCGTCGGTTCCTGCGTCCCAAGTCGTTGCAGGCCTCAGATGAGCGACTCGTACCGGAGTTGGATTGCATGTTGTCGTCTCCTGCGAACGCGGAAGGATTTACGACTCGGTACTGTTCAACCAGGGGCTGGGACGCGGCCACTGCGAAAACGCGGACTTTGGGATGTCCACCTTGAGAGAAACGGCGCGCTCCGCACTCGCGGAATCTGTCCCAATGAGTCAGAAGCCTGGAAAAAGTGCGGCCAGGTCGGACTCACCCGCGAATTCGATGAAGCCAGAGGCGTGCAGAGCGCGTCTGCCACTTTTATGAGAGATTTGAACGGAAAAGCAACTCAGACAAACATTTCTCCACAATTTTGAAAGACGCGTCGGACGTTGAACGAAGACTCCGAGGCCACTTTTACCACCCTCCTCAACGAGTCCATCGGTGTGAGATGTAAACCGTGGCCGGCAAGGGAGACGTCGGCTACTCTCCCGTGTATATATGAGTGATGAGGTCTACGGCCTTCGGCCGCTGGGAGCGAGATAATAGATCGGTATGCTGGGTCCGAGTGGGTGAGTGTGCGGATGGAGCGGCCGATTCGCTGAGCCGTCCTCACTCAGAGAGACGGGCAGGAATCGGGATGATACCGCGAAAGGGACCAGCTCCAGTACGCGCTGGAAAGCTCGGGCCTCGAAGATAAGATAGCCGGGAAAACCAGGCGTGGGTGGGCGGGACACAAAAGAAATGCGAACGAGGGCGGTAAGGCGCGAAGGAGCAGAGGCGGAACTCTGTGGTAGTACGCAGCCGAGAAATATGGATCACATGACCGCGCATCACGAGCGCGAGTCTCGGATCTACCGCGCTCTCGTCTTCCTTGCTCTCACTCAGGTGCCTCGCCTGCCTGAGCTCACACTTATTTAAAGCCAAACACGGACACTTCTTCTATTAGTCCTGTCGGCGTCCTTCCATCCCGTTACTCTGTGCTGGGCCAGAAACAGCGTCGTTCCGTTTAACTTCTGCTATGACCGCTTTCGTCTCGGGCTTGAGCAACCGCAAGATACACATCTGGATGCAAGACACGCTTGCGACGCGGATTCCCATAGAATCGGCTGCGGTTGTAGATGGCCAAGCCAAAGCATTTATTGAATTTATTCTCAAGGCGGTGAAGATTCACCCGAAAGCTCCGATTTGCGGACTCAAGTGACCGTTGCCACACCGCCTTCTGCTGCGGAACGCAGGAACGGAAATAGCCGACGATCCGAAACAAAAACACTCTTAACTCTCACTCTCTCTTGCTAAAGCCTTCCCCTATATTCTCTTCCTTTCTACGCTCACGATGCATCTTTTCACCACTGTTATTCTTGCTGCTTCCGCCGTCTCAGCCACCGTTACTTCGTGAGTTTATGCACATGTTTCTACTTGTGTCGTCGTTTTATACAGTGGCTCAGAATCTCGGCCTCATGCCAAACTGCTTTGGAGGGCGTGGCAGCCAACACGGACGCCAACGACTGCCTTAGCATTTCCTCTCTCTTGTCGACAGGTTCGTCGTGCTATATTCTCCTACATGTTACCCGCTGACTTGTGTATAGTCCTACAGTCAAATGCCTCGATAATAACCCCTGTCGACAATATGCTGAAGAGTCTCTGTTCAGTGGCGCCTTGTAGTAATGCGACCCTCTCTGCGGTCGTTTCCAATGTGCGTACACACTTTACCGTGCAACATAGTCGCTTATGTGCTGCATAGATCACGACCGGCTGCAGCGCAGAACTCGCAAGCAGCACAATCTCTGCTTCCTCACTGACGCCCTATGTCGAGCAATATTATGCTACGGCTCGCAAGATTATCTGCTTGACTGAGTATGACAGCATCTGTAATTGCGTGCCCCACTGCTGACCCTGCGTCTCAGCTCGGGAACAAACTGCGTCACTGAAACCCTCACGAATATTCAATCTATTCTTGGCACGCTCAGCCTGAGCAATATTGGAACCGTCATTGCCAATGCAGTCTCTACGACCAGCATTCCCTCTAATATTACATGCTCCAACTGCATCAAAGAGGCATACAATGTTCTCAATGGGGACTTCCCGAGCACGGCGGCGTCTTTGGCGAGCGAGTTGACCTCGGAGTGCGGCGCTAACTTCACCGGTGCGTTTACCGGTGGTTTGATTGAACTGCATCCTGACTCTTTTCCAGATGGCTCGAAGCCTGCTGGTATTGTTGAGAGCGCCACTGTAACCGGCACCAAGAGCTCTGGCCACACGATGACTGCCGCTCGCGGTGCATTCGCTGGCTCTGTTCTCATCGTCGCCTCGTATTTGCTGGCTTAGGACAATGGACTCTTAACGGACTATGTACATACGGAGGTGGACGTTGGTACTTTACAATGTCCCTCACGGGTACTAATTTTATTCGGCGCATGATCGTCGCCATGCACAGCTTCAATCAGTTGCCGACAACGCCGTGACATGCCAGCTCTATTGAGTTGGCTTGGTCACACGCATCTACCTAGCTCCTTTCTGCGTCGCTGTTCTTCTCCTTCCTTCACCTTTCTTGCTTTTTCTCATTTTTCCTGGACGGAATTTTCGCTCTTTGTCTCCAATTAAGCCGCGCTTCTTTACCTTTTCAACGCAGTCGACATGAAAACTTCTATCCTGTACACTTTTGCGGCAGCAGCTGGTCTCGCGTCTGCTCAATCGTAAATCATGAAGTTTTGTTTTAACTTCTTGTCTTGGCTGACTTGACTGCACCAGCCTCTCCACTAGCTGCACGAACTCCTTGAAGGTAGCTTCTAGTCCCCTGGCGCGCCTCAAAACTTTAATTGTATGATAGGGACTCCTCGCCTCGCCCGAAGCGGGCTGCCTCAATCCCTCCGCCCTCCTCGGTTTCTTCGTCGGCAGCGCCCAATCAGTCCCCGACACAGTTAACAGCTGGCTGACTGGCCTTTGCTCCACTGGATCCTGCAGGTATGGATCAAGAGCGCTCTGAAACTCGACCTCGGTGACTGATATGATCTTGTAGCAATGATACTCTGGCTGCTGTCGTGACCAACATCACCTCCGGATGCGCCAGCGACTTTGGTATCGCCGCCGCTGGCGGTGTGCCGGAGACTGTGACACAGATCGTCCAGGAAATATACCCCACCGCCCGGTCGATAATGTGTCTGCAAGAGTACGTGACGCCATTTCTTCTGAGCGCACTTCCTCATATTGTCACGAACAGTGATACTACTCAGCAGCTTTGCGTGACGGAGACATTGAACAACGTCCAGGCTATCGTCGGAAAGCTGTCGTTCAGGTAAATTATTTTTCAGTTCTGGAGCATGTCCAAGATCTGAAGTGTGTCCAGCGACCTCAACGTTGCCACCGCCTTCTCGGACTTCCAGAATATTCTTGTTGGTGCCAAGAATTTGGCTTGCACTGGCTGCACGAATGCAGCTTTTGCTCTGGCGAACCAGCTCAGCTTGGTCTCTCAATTCCCCGCAGCCGAGCAGCAGGTTGCCGACCAGATCGATGCCATCTGTGGCGCGAACTTCATTGGTGAGCCTCAGCATACGATATTACAACCCAGTTGCAACCTTCTGACATTGCCTCAGAGAGCTCGTCGGATAGCAGCAACAATGTCACGCAAACTGCGGTAAACGAGGTTTTCACGACCAGCCAAAAAAAGCCCAGCAGCGCTCTTTCCTTGACTACCAACAAGGCGGCTGGGGCTTTGATGCTGTTCTTCTCCGTATTCACGCTGCTGGGTTGAGGAGATACCTGACGGAGGTAGTTGGGTCCCATGGAGGAAGATTGATTGTCTTCTTTCAATTATTTGGATTTGGACTACTAGGACTTAGAAGTAAGATAGTTGCGCTCAGGGACTGGATAGATTTTTCACAATGGGACATTTGCACTACGTCACAGCGGTGACTTGGCTGCTTTAGCGATCACTGCCTTCCTCTACTTTTGACACTGACCTTAAGGCGATTCGCGAACATCTGAAAGTTGAGGCCTCATGGATTCGAGTGGCTCTCGGGCCAAACCTGAAGGCGGGCTGTCGGAATGGGCCAGTAAAGTGAAAGACATGCACCGTCCGGTGGACCCCAACGAGGAGGCGGATCAGAAACGCTTGGAGGACGAGATTGCGGCGTCGAGGCTGGCTCGACTGCGACGAAGCCATGGGTTGGGTTCGGGGAGTAGAACGAACAGCCTGGACTTGTGTGAGTTTCCTGAATTGCCGCGACATCGGACTGTGCTTTACTTTCAATAGCGAAGCACAAGGAATACTCGGCCGCCCTCCGAAGCGACGATACGACCTCCACCGACGATCTCAAACCTCTGGCGGACAGACAGAAAAGTCAGTCGGAGGCTTTGAATAAACTAATGGGTTCCGCTTCTCCACCCATGGCTAAAGAACAACCTGCCGTCACCTCAAACAGACCCGAACCCATGTCGCTCGCAGCCTTCATCGGTGGGAAGGCCACTGGTCCGAGGCTCAATAAGCACGCTCCGCAACAGGACGCGTCCGACCCTACACAGTTCGTTCAAAGAACGCGCATGGATGCACCTCACCCCATCTTCGGACGCGGTGGTGCTGGAGGTATTGCGCTGCCGGGTATGGCAGCCAAATCTTCCGCGCCTCGGGAGGTTCCCGAGTCAGCGCCAACTTGGTCTCGCCCCGGACGCACGCCTGAACCGAGGGATCGGAGACTCAGCACTCCTTCTCCGGAGAAGCTCGAAAGCCCTCCTGCTTCGCCGCAAAGAGCCAGCGTTCGTGAGCGCACCATGAGCACACCCACGGGCATCAAGAAGGACCCCATCTTTGCACCACAACCTACTCGCACTCCCCCATCTACCACGAGCCATTCAAATGGGTCTCCTGCTCCCGGCGCACCTACTCCTGGGAAAGCTACATCCGCTTCATCCCCACCAGTGTCTAAATCGCCGGTCGTGACACCCTCGTTTGCGCGGCCCATCCAACCAGATCCCCGTACTTCACCCCAGGGACCTCAAATTTCCATCTCGCAAAACCCTTCCCTCGCGTTTTTACGTCCCCTCCCCAAAAGGATCCAACACCTTCTCTCAGTCGCCTGCAAGGGCGCGGCTTTGTTCAAAATATGGTCAAAGCCAGCTCACAGCTTGAGAGTCCAACATCGTCTCCTAGCCCGGAGAAGAATCGACCCACAAGTGGTCGGAAATCCGCCTCCGTCTTGGACCGGTGGCCTAGCCCAGCCCCGGCTGCATCTCCCCCGCCGTCGCCGACTGCTGCGCCGATGCGTAGGTCGCGAACAGAAACACCCGCCACCGTCGCTCCCACGTCAGTGAAAGCCGTGCCAATGTCCAAGTCGCTCAGCGATGTTGGAAAAGCGAAGGTCGATGTGCCTTCTAAGCCCATGCCTGGCCCGGGTTACGTTATGTCACCGCCCAAAGTTTTCGGGGTTGACGAACACGGGTTTAAGCGAACGGAGGATCCATTGCCTCGCCCTTCCAAAGCCTCGACATTGCCGGAACCATCTAAACCGCTCGTTCATGTGCGTTCTTTTTGGTAATAAATCGAGGAATTTGCTCATATTTGTACTTGGCTGAATCTCATTCGTTGACAAACATTATATTCTCATTCTATTACATTGACAGCCCACAAAGGACCGTGCGAAGAAGCCCAAGAAGAACAACAAGACTTCAGGGTCCGAACAGGACGGCAATACCCCTCCAACATCTTTATCTGCAGTACCTGCGGTATCCACTCCATCTGGACCTACACCGGAGCCCAGTAGTCGCAATGATTTGATCCACAGCCGGCCTCTCCCGGCTATGGTTCCGTCCCAATCAGCCGTTTCCTCGAAACCCGCAGCTGCACCAGAGGCGACATTACCTGCGAAGTCCAATGCAAGTAGCGGAATGGTTGGAAGGAGGGCGCTTCCGGGCATGACACCACCCTCTATCTCTCCGAAACCTTCGATTCCGCTTTGGGAAACCGACCCAGAACCGACACCGGCCCTGGTAGGACCAAGTGGTGGAATGGTTGGACGAAGAGCACTCCCAGGCATGACACAACCCTCAATCTCTCCAAAACCCGCGATTCCGCTTCGGGAAACCGACCCACCAACCCCGCCAACCTCAAGTGGTGGAATGATTGGACGGAGAGCACTTCCGGGCATGACGCAGCCATCGCCTCCCTCCATCTCTCCAAAACCCTTGAATTTGGTTTCCCAAGCCGAACCTGTTCCTGCTCCACGAGCTCTGCCAGGTTTGGCTTCCGCCGTTCCTCCCACTTTCCTGCAACAGGACAATGTATCTTCCTTTGGCGCGCTTTCTCGACTTCCCAGTGCTGGGAGACCAACGGTAATGGACATGGCGCAAGCTCTGGCTGATCCACCGCGCAAGCTTTCTCCGACGCCCCCTGCACCTCCCGAGGATGACTTACCTGCTGACTTACCCGCCGCCCGTCCCCGGAACGTGATGCCCAACGCGCCGTCTCAAAACCGAAGGTCGAGCTACGACAGGTACTCGATGGTTCTACCTCCTTTGAAAGAAGAGGCTACGCCGGATCCAACACCGGTCTCGACACTTACCCGAGCCATTGGGAACTCCTTTGTCCAGCCTGATTTCGACTTGGTTGACTTGAAGCTGAGAGATCGTGGTGAAGAGGTGGCGGAGACAGCTGAGGAAATCCCCAAGAAGACTGAAGCTGAAATAATACATTTCAGTAAGCACATAAACATTCACCCTTTCATCTGCCAACCTTCATGACCTGAACCTGTCTACGTATTAGGTCATGTCGACGACCCACTGCCTCGGGTTGATGTTTCCCCCCTGTTGAAATATAAACCACCCAGTCCGTCCAAGGACGCACAGACTATCCAGGTCGATGTCATGGCTATTGCGGGAAGCTCGGCACTTCCCCTCGGTTTAACCCACACCTTTTATGACACCGAGATACTCGCGATTATTTATCGTTCCAAGTCGAATTCGACTGGACTTATGAGTTCTACCGTTTGGTCATGGCAGGGCAAAAGCAGCAGCATGGGAGAGAGCGAACAGCGGAAATTAGCGGAACTGGCGAAGCGGTACGGGACATCCATCGTACGTATACGCGGCTTGGTTCGACGAACGGCAATTAAATATGTCCTAGGTTCCGCTACACCAACTTTCCGAGCCTGTTGAGCTTATACAATGTCTCGGTGGCACCCTTGCGACTCGTCAAGTTCGTAATTACCCTGATTTCTCCTTTGATTATAACGTTGCATTAGGGAAGCAGAGCTCACTGGGCAAATGACAACACTGCGGTACACATCGTTCGGTCCTTGAACGGAGTGTAAGGAGCTTGCTCTCTTTCTTCTTGTTGCCCATTTAACCATCCCTTCGTAGGCTCTTCGTCGACCAGGTTGATATAGGTATCAAAAATCTATGCAGCGGTTTCAGCTACTGCGTTTCGATTCTCAATACCGTATATGTATGGCATGGGCGTGGTTCCCCACCCGTTGAGCGGACGGCTGCGATGGACTATGCAAAGACCCTCGCATCCAACCCAGACGAAATCATTGTTTTGATAGAAAACGAGAACGATGACGACGAAATGTTTTGGATGGTTCTAGGCGACGATGCCGAATACGCCAAAGCGGATTATTGGAGATGGAGGCCTTCCGTCGGATTCACGCCTAGGATTTGGCGTACAGATGCGAGCCAAAAGAACGCTGTACTTGCTCTTTCCCTATCTCCTTCGGTTGCTGACATCGGATGACAGATATCGCCGATCCAGTCTTTCCGCCAGGAACAAGCACCCCACGTTTCCATTTATATCCTGGACTGCGTGTTTGAATTTTTCGTCTTAATTCCTTCTGGTGCGCGCGGGAAACGGCAAGACATTAGGCTAGCTCTCTCGGCTGCCATGGTTCGTCGCCTTATCACGCCTAGTTCTTCATGTCCCGACGTCTCGTTTAGGACGCTGCGGACCGTCTTGCGTCTACCAGGCCTTTCACGCCCACCGTGCACACGTTGATTCTGCCCTCACAAATACCAATCGACCTCCGAATCCAGTTTCGAGATCTAGAGGTGGTTTTCTTTGTGAGTTTCAGTACCGTTTCTTGGTGAATACTGCTCACCCACTCTATAGAATGATGCCGATATCCCTGATCACATGAATGTTCTATCATGTCGGGAAGCACAGACTCATGTATGTTACTTTTTTTCAAGTGAATACTATGTCTCACATTTTTGTAGCTGCAAACGTTTTCCTGGACGAAGTCACAGCTCAAGGACAAGACCATGTTACCGCTCGGTCTTGACGCATCTCACGTTGCATCGCTATGAGGCATCGAAATAACGTTGTATTTTTGCTCGTCAAATTCATAAATCTGCATTACAGACTAGGCAGTGACGGATAACTAGAAGGATTTGTACAGTGGAATAGGCCAAGGAATAGGTTACACATGAATACGCCAACTGAACCCTTGTTCACCCGTACCATTTGCCGCCCAACTTTGTGCGGGCGGGCGGTCGCTGGGGGAGGATATCACTCTCGGTCCCAATTCAAAAACAGACAGACTCGTACCTGGGGTATCTTGGATTTTGTTATTTTGAACACCTCCTTGGCTCGCTGTAGGTTTTGTAAGTTGGTTGTGAAAGATGTTTACAGGTGCAGAACGCACCTGCCAAGTCGCCTTGTCGAACTCCAGCACAATCTGTCGCTTCTTGAGGCCGGCAATATAGTCGGCATCGTCCGGTTGTTGACAAATGTCTGAAAATGAATGAATCAGCTAGGGATCATTTGAGGAAAGAATGTCTATCATACAAATGACGACCTGCCCATCGTCTTGTGTTTCAAGAGCGACCTTGCCATCTCGAATGAGGAAGGACAAGTAAAAAATGTTCTCTACACTTTGGGCAAAGTCGTCGGGGTTGATGACGAATGTAAAAAGGTTGATAGGACCGTCCTCTTCCGCCAAGAGCGTTTCGAGCTAATTAAATCAGTGAGACTACGGGAACACAAGGGTTAAACAGTACTTACAGTAGCCACATTCTTCGTAGTCTCGTTTTCCGCCCGCGCGATGTCTTCTTCTTTGATTTCCTGGGGTGCCCGCATGTCCGCCTTGTCCTTTTCGAATTTGGCGCGTTTAGTGAAATTTCGCTTCTTTTGTTCAATTGAAAGCGGACCGAGCCTGGAAAACGGGTGGTTGCTATCCCCAGTGCCCACGAGAAAAAAAGACAGGGAACTTACATGAATCCCATCGCGGGAACGCGACGGCTCTTCGCCAAGGCCTTGCGGCCAATACGATCCCATGCCAAAGGGCCACCTTGCACCTCGGCGTCCTCACCGTCCGAATCATCGTCCACGTCGAGCTGTTTACCGCCCCCCATGAAGGTGACGAGCTTCGATACGAAGTCGTCGATATCAAAAGAGCCACTTCCTGACTTCATGGCGCGCGCCTTCTGAGCACTTCATCTTCGAAGTCATTTATGATATTCAAAAGAGAAATTAAAAAAATAACCCCATGTTGGAGGCCATGAGGAGAAAGGCCGAGTCCAAGGTCGCTTCTTGGGGTCCCTTGACTGAACGTCGGTGGGTCAAGCAGTGGCGTGATGATTAGGACCAGCGAATACCTCGATGAAAGAGCTCATCGGCTTTCTTGACTTGGTCAGTCAGCTGTTGAGCCGAATAGTCATTGAGGTTGTGCTGGTGCTCCTCGACGCTTTTCGCGAGGCTACGATACCCCTTTCGCACAACTCGTCTCTCCTCAGGGTCCTGATCCGGATCGTATGCGGCATCGGCAGCCATAGCGTGTAGCAAGCAATACTAGCAGAAAAAAAGGTCGTGAGGCAAGAGAGACGCGAGGTTGTGGACGAAAGACGAGGGACGCGTGAAGTTATCATTTGCTTGTCCATCAACGTGTTTGGATAACGCACGTACATTAAGGAACATCGCCACCGACCTCCTTTCGCGTCGCGTCCGCGATGACTTCTCATGCTGTCGGCGTATGTCGTTCTTCTGACTTTTCGCACTTGATGTAACAGTCCTACAGTATAGCAAAACCTTGAACGCAAAGTGCCACGGCCCAGAACCTTGCAAAGTTTATTTTTTCGCGTTCATTTGCATTCGATTCGCTAATTTTTTTTAAAACAGGGCACTCCTCTGCCTATAGGTACTCTTCGGTATGGTGAGTGTGAAATGGCTGTGAGCGCGAGAGCCTGCACTCATGCTCTATGCCCAATTCCCTACTTCAAGGTCAAACCACAACCAACGCGTTTGGAGAAACGAAGGTTGAATGGAGGCACTGGGGATGTGTGACTCCGTCTCAACTTAGCCAACTCGCAACGGTGACTATGGATCGGGTCGGCGGCTTCAATCAGCTTTCCCCCGCCGATCAAGCAAAAATACGAACCGCAATAAGTATCCGACGGGTGGATCCGAGCGACGTTCCAGTAACTGCGGGGGTGGCCGTCTCGACTCCTGCTCCGAGCCAGAAGAGACGTAGAGCGGAATTTGAAGCTAGCCAAGCAGCTTCTTCCAGTCAAGCACCTTCTACTCAAGGATCTAATTCGAATCAAGTCTCGTCCTTTGTTTCTTCCAGACCACAACCTGTGGTTGAGGAAGAGGAAGAAGAGGTTGTGGAAGTCGATCTCCCGGATGAACTCTATATTAGCATGACCACCGATGTGGTTGGAATACAGTACTACAGAGGTTGGTTTAGAACCTCAACTTTGCAATCCCTGCTGAATGTGAACTGCGTAGGTATGGTCGGGCCAGGAGAACAAGTCAGACTTAACCGAGAACCGGTAATTATTCTCATTATTGGCCATTTCTCGTCCTAATCTTGTTAACAGACAAACCAATATGATCGGAACGCGATCAAAGTCGAGAACATTGCTTCGACTCAAGTTGGACACATTCCGAAGAAGGTAGCGAGCAAGCTATCGCCTTTGCTTGACCAAGGGCTAGTTAGCGTCGAAGGTATAATTCATGTCTTTCGGTGATTCTTTTCTGCCTCTGATAATTTTTCAGGCGTGATGACTCAAGGAAACTGTATGTCTCATTGCCTTGGAAAGTGCACTGTCGTAATATTTCTCAGTGACCGCGACGGCGAAGGTGATCTACACCCTGGGAATGTACTTGAATTACATTTATGCCTGCGCTGCTCTCATCCCTTGCCTAGAACCCTCAACATCTACGGCTCCCCCAACAAGAGGCAGGAGATAGAAACCAAACTGACCTGGGCGACTCCTGGTCAGAGGGGATTCCGCAAACAACCTGCTGCTTCCAGTTGGGCTTCCGGCGTTTCTGCTGGACCTTCGTCTGCGGGCCCCTCATCGCAACGACGTTCAGATCCAAAGCAACAGATGGCAGCCCAGACCGAAGCGAATCGAAAACAACAGGAATCACTTCAAAAAGCTGCCGATCTTAAGAAAATGCTGAGCTCCTTGGAACATGTTGACGACGAAGAGCGTCGGAGCTCGCTACTAGATCGACTGCTGTCCGCCGATGACATTCTAAATCTGCCCGTTCATCCGAACCCTCCCGGCAAAGGGAATGGACTGGTTGTTGATCTCCTCAAACACCAAGTTTGTCGAACATATCCATCTTGGTACATATTCTGACAATAGTCTCGCAGAGCCAAGCTCTTCAGTGGGCGTTGGAGCGGGAGAATCCAGTATTGCCGAAGACCGAGAGCGACAAACCAGTTCAATTTTGGCAGTTCAAGAAGAATGGAGCCAAGGCATATTATTTCAATCTTGCAACCAAAACTCCACAAGAAACGCCACCGGTCCTAGGTAGAGGCGCGTTGTGCGCAGACAGCATGGTATTTTCTCATTCGAATTCGGGTTGTTAAACGTCTAATGCGTATGCAGGGCTTGGTATGCTGATAGTTGCCTGTGGTACAATGCGATCTAACTTTACCCAGGGAAAGACCTTAACTATATTAGCGTTGATTTTCGCTACCAAAACCGATGTTTCACAGGGTTTCTCAAATAGTACTCTCATAGGTGAACGGTTCTACCTTTCTCGTCTTTTTCTCTCTGATTCTCGCCCTTCAGTCGCCCCGCTTAGCGTCATTTCGAACTGGGAAAAGCAAATTGATGATCACTGCGTACAGGGCGCTTTGACGTACTACGTCTACTACGGCACGAAGCGCGATATCAACCCGAAAGAATTGCAAAAATTCGACGTGGTTATTACGACTTACCAAACTGTTGCTGGGGAGCATGATGATAAGGATTCGGCGCCGAGCAAAAAAAAGAAGAAGGTGGAAAAGACTCTTTTCGACATCCAATGGAAGGTAAAATTTGATCAGCAGTAACATTCGTTCAGTTTGCGTCCACGACTAATCCGTGGACACAGAGAATTGTGTTGGATGAAGCACACACTATTCGAAACCCCAAAACAAAGATGGCGAAGGCGGCTTGTGCTTTGACAGCCCAGAGACGTTGGGCTCTTGCGGCTACTCCCATTGTCTGTCGATTCTTTGAAACCACTTCGAGTCTCCATTGAATATTTTACAGATCAACTCTCCCAAAGTCAGTGAAATCCGTCTTCATGATCCGTAAATTGACGGACATCAGGATCTTGGCTCTATTTTGACTTTCCTTCAAATTTGTCGTCCGCTTGACAACGTAGCCAAAAGTATTCTCTATTATTGAATAGCAGCTCATCATTCTTCTTAGGAGGACTTTTTCAAACGCCTCCTTTTGCGCCCCTTGAAAGATGGCAATCCCGCTGGGGCAGATCTCTTGCGTGTAAACATTGTTTTCTGTCTTTCGTTTCTCAATTCTCATCTGCTCCCAGAATCTGATGAACCACATCTGTATTCGGCGCACGAAAGAAGTACATGTTCACTCTCTTAAATTCAAGCATCTACTCACTTGATACAGATGCAAGATGCTGAAGGAAACAGTTTGGTCCCTCTTCCACCTGTGAGCTGGACCTCATTTCTCGTGCACACGAATTTAACACGAGTCTGTAGGTGGAGATGATAATCGTGCCTGTAACATTGTCAGACGAAGCAAGAGTAAGGATACATCGCGCGGACAGTATTCCGATAGATGCTGACACACTTCAAAGGCTATGTATGATGAGGTTGAACAACTTTCCAAGACGCGAGTTGAAGCGTACATGCGGGGTAACAGCACACTGGTTCGTTTATGTCTTTTGTGCGTGCACGGCTTTTCTATTCACCTGTGGTTGCCAGGCGCAGTCCAACGTTCTTAGCCTCTTGACGCGTATGAGACAGATGGTGCTGCACACAGGCTTAGTCCCAGCCAGCTACATTGAGGAATTGAAAGCGGATGATGGATTGGAAAATAACGCGCACGCAATCGCCATGGCCATCACTCCAGCTGATAAGGTCCGCTTACAAGCCAAGTTGGCCGAGGCGATAGAAGAGTGCGAGGAGTGCCCCATCTGCTTCAATATCCTAGAGGACCCCAGAATCACTAGTTGCTCCCATATCTTTTGCTTGCCATGGTATTTTTTTTCCTTTCCCTCCCACACGATGCTCACAACAACAACTTAGCATTACGGAAGTTATCACGAGAGACCCGAAATGTCCCCTAGTAAGTTCGTCGAATGTTCGATTCGCACCTTCTAACGTTGTTCCAGGATCGCCGCGTGCTCTCCATAAACGACTTACATGCTCCCTTGCCGCCTATGGAAGCAACACAGGCTCCATTCAGAGAGCAAGAAGAATCGAACAGCCCTGACGGCGGTTCTTCAGCCAAGATCGATCAGTTGATACAACTCTTGGATCTTACGCCGTTTTCCGAGAAATCACTCGTTTTCTCGCAGTTCACTAGGTAAGATTACATCTCGTTGTACGCCTTCAATATTTCTACATTCCATTTCAGCTTTCTCGATAAGATCGCGGAGCGGCTTGAGGAACGCGGAATCCCCTTTGTTCGTTTTGACGGCCGCATGTCTGCTAAACGACGACAAGAAGTTATCGCGCAGGTATGTATATCTGTTTTTACCGTGAGTGATCGTTGTGCTGAGCTTCATTTAGTTCTCAATTCCCGTCGCTGACGATGCAGCCGGAGCTATGAGAGATCACAGCCGTGGCCGGTCCAGCGAAGGCTCCCTGGGACGCGGAGAAGACAGTGACTATGTCATGGAGCCGGACAATGACTTAGCGGACGACGATGAGGATAGTGCTTGGTCGAAGAAAAAAGGCAAGGCAAAAGGAAAGGGAAAGCAAAAGCAGAAGGCGAAGGCATCCTATACAGCACGGTCCACATACGCTGCTGGCGAAAACCCGAAAGTGATGCTGATTTCCCTGAAAGCGGTGCGTAGCAAACTTTTGCAATGTACTTTTCTCAAACAAATTTGCAGGGGGCGTTGGGTCTGAACCTGGTAAGTATTGCCTGCTAGCTCGTCAGTACAGCACCTAACAGGGGTCCAGACCGTTGCCAATAACGTTTATCTGTAAGTTTCGTTTTCGATTCGATTCGTCCTCCGAAGTAATTTATACAACGCAGAATGGACCCGTAAGTTATTCGAAGAGTGGATCTTACATTCGCTGACTGAGCACCATCAAGTTGGTGGCAAGATGGGATTGAGTCGCAAGCCATTGACAGGTTAGAAGCCATGCATCTGAGTGCTCTGCGTTGATTGATGGCTTGAACAGGGTGAATCGCATTGGTCAAACCAAGGTACGCACCGACTCTTCATCAGTCAGGCCTAAACTCAAGACCGAAAAGCCTGTCCACGTATACCAAATGATTGCGGAGAAAACGGTCGAATCAAAGGTCGCAGTCTTGCATGACTTGAGTTAATTGCTTACATCCAAGCCAGGTCCTCGAAATTCAGGATCGCAAGAAGAAACTGATTCAAGAGGTGAGTTCAATGATTTTGTGGATCTAAATTGCTTATTTATCTTGCGTCAAGGCTTTCTCTGGTATGAAGCGCACCGAAACGCCGCGACAACAGAAAGAAGCTAGATTGCAAGGTGCCGCAAAGACTGCTGTGCTTCCTTTCATCGCTGACGGTCATCCCAGACCTCATAGAACTATTTGGTATCCGGCAAGCCGCAAGCCAAAGAGCGACGTAGTTACTCTAACCATGCTAATATTGCTACTGAACCGCCCGCAACTAACTATATGTAGATAGAATAAACAACGAAGAATTTTCTTGTAATGCCAACTTTCGAAGTCTGGGCCCTTTCGAATATACAGCGTCTGTTCCGCAGTAATTTCCCGCAATTACTTTTTAGAAGACCTTACTACCGTAGTATCCGACCAACTTATACATTTACGGCACTGCATCGTGTCGACGACTCGACGCTTGGATCTTCTATCGACGGACTATGAAGATCTCATTGAAGAATTCAAGTCAGGACTCGGATTGGATTGCAAGAGACATCCTCGAGAAAAAATTGTTGGAATTTTGGATGAATAATCCAAGCAGACTGCAAGATTACCCGCTATAATCTCAACTCCAATATGTATTTGATTTGAGATGAGAACGCGTTGACTTGTGTGGCGCAGTAACGTGACCCTGTTTGATGGAGTCCTAACCGGAGCTTGAATTTCGCTGATGCTCCCGCGGATCTCCGGTCAGCCACATCCCTGTCTTGCTTTCAACCACTATCTTCAGCTCCTCTCCCTCTAGCTCATCGTCTCTTCTCTTCCTCTCCTGCTCCCTCCCCTCCCCTCCCTCTCCACTCCCCCTCACCCCCTCACCCTCTCAAGCCCTCCATCGCTGCTGCGTGTCAATACTTCTCGCCTCCTTCTCCTAGCTGACTTTGTCTCCTCGCGCGCAGATTCAGGTGGGCTAATCTGCAGCGGGGAGACTTCATGTTTCAGACCTCAAGACCCTGGATCCTCAAGCTCAAGACTTCAAGACTTCAAGACCTCAAGGCTTCAAGACCTCAAGGCTTCAAGACTTCAAGGCTTCAAGACTTCAAGACCTCAAGGCTTCAAGACTTCAAGAGACCTGCGCAGTGGATCTAGCCCGCTGTAAGTTCTTACTTGCTGCCCCGTCGTACACTCACTCACATTCGTTCATAGGAGAGGAGCTCAGCGTGTGCCGTGCAGAGCGTAGGGATGGATGTGCGCGGGTTCTAGCCCCTTGTAAGTTCTTGTATGTGCGCTTGTCTCTTACTCACGCGTTCTTCGACAGGAGGGGAGCTCAGGGTGTGCCGTGTAGAGGTGAAGGTGGTCGCGCGCGGGTTCTAGCCCCCTGTAAGTTCGGGGACCCTTTCCCTGTTCTTTACTCAACTTCTGCAGGAGGGGAGCTCAGGGTGTGCCGTGAAGAGGTGTAGGGAGGAACGTCAACGGCGGTGGCGGGCGGGGGCTATCCTGGGGGGGTGGGGGGTGGAGGGCGGGGATGCCCTACTAACCCAAACTCATTTCTCTTCCCATCCTTTTGTTTAGGTTAGCTAAAAAAGGTGGCCACCTTTACGATTAATCCGTGGTGGAAGGATAGCTGGAAGGCCCGGGCGATTACGCTGGTGCGGAGGGCAGGGCTTTGGTTGCCACCGTAAAGCTTCCCGCCTCGTCGCAATCAGTATGGTCTTTTCCATTCGTTTCTTGCTCTCTTGTTAACACTACGCTCTAGTCCCTCGTCTTGGAATACTGTGAGGGGTGGTTCGTACAGCTTTTCCCGTCTCGTTGCACCTGGTATGTCCCTTCATTCAAGTTCATTTTCTGTGGTTAATCCCGCTGTTGTAGTCTTGCTGCTCATGCGTCAACCGTCGACAAAAACATGACAATCGAAAGAACCAAAAGTCGTTCGGAGCGCTACAACCCATCCTTAGCTTGAACAAGCTCGCAATAACCCACCACAACGAGGCGGTCCACATCCCTCATTCCCAAATGACGCTGCGAGAGGACAATTGAAACACACATACCAGCCGCGGAAACTCAACAGTACCAGTCGTCGCAACTGGTATGATATTCTTCCCTCATTTCTTACTCTCTCGTTGACGCTATGTTCCAGTCGCTCATCCTAGATTACTAGCTCGCTATCCACAGCTTCGCCGTCTCGTCACACCTAGTATGGCCTTGATTCAAGTTCATTTTTTGTGGTTAAACCTGTTCTCTTAGCGTCTTGCCGCTATGCCACGTCCAATCGTCGATGCAACCAGGACAAACCCAATAAAGAATACGACATCGTTCGGAGGGCTCACTAACACATTCTAAACCTGAGTGAAACGGCAATGACAAGACATGATCCGCCGACACGAGGCGGGGGTCCAAACTACTGAGGCCCACCATTCTGCTGCTCGCGTCAAGGCCCCAGCTGAAACTTTACCAAATACTGGTCGACGAGCAAGACACTGTCTCGAGGTCGACGGCCCAGCCCTCGTTCACCACACCACTCATCTCAAAACACCCGGCTGAGGCTTTACCAACTACAATCCGACTTCATTGAACAAGCACCGCGCCTTGGATATTCACCGTTACTGTGCTCGTACATATGAGGCGTTCAACACACGTCCTCGACAAGAAACATTCCGGGTCTACAGGTCACATTCATTCTCAACTATATCTTTCATGATCTATTTGCTTTCTTCAACTATCTCTGAGCCGCTTTGAGCGTCTCCCGCCTCGTCGCCTTTGGTATGTTTTTCATTTGTGGTCCTTCCATTCTTTTGGTTAACATATCTCGCAGTGCCAACGTCGATATCAAAGCAATGTATTTATGATGCGTTCAACACTGCGGATCACATCCATCCAAGGACTGAACAAATCTTCTTACTTTCCGCCACTTCATCGCAAAACCCTTTCCGCTTCGTCGCTGTCGGAAATTTCTTCCACCATATACCTATGTATTCCTCCTCAGGTTTTGGCGCACTCCACTATTACCAATGCGACCTAGCAAGCGAGGCGGGTGTTTCAAACTTCGGGCGGCAGCCACAACCGACCCAGCAGCGCTGTGCCTATGACCAGCGCAGAGGCACTCAGCCGCTCCACACGCGGTGTTCAGTCAATCTTCTCTCATATTCCCATCACCTCACTGCTCTATTCCTCCGATATGCGCTGCTCCCAGCAACGAGCCCACTCCCGCTTGATCTATAACAGGACTCGCGATCTCGGCTTCAATGTACGTTTCGCTCCTCCTTTGTTCTTGATAAGCACCACATCGAGACATGACGTCTTTCAGACACCCGACGCTAATCAATGCACTACAATTTCTTGTTACCTCAATCTTGCATCCGCCTCGACTATATACCTCACCTTCGTCAACGAACCCTTCATTCAGGGCCATCCTCGCCGCTTTCAAGACATTGAAACAGGACAGCTTCGCGTTTCGTTTACTGGCAATTTAATTAGATCGTAGATAGTACTAGTAGTTTTTCGGGACGGGTGGACATGTTTCTCTGGACCGGGCATCTTGGCGGGACGAAGACATCCTCTTCTGGGCACTTGGCTTTTCCCTCTGCATTTCGGGCTTGAGGGCTACGGTTATTTTGGTACCCGATTGTTTTTCTCCGTGTTGCTTGGCTGACTTTCAGCAGTTACCATTTTATTGCAATCAACACGACGACCTCGATGCCAATCCTACAAACCTGACTTCACCACGTTCTTGGTGGGACAAACACACCCTGTTTTGGGTTGTATGGCTGGCGTACCACGTACCCGATTGGATTTTGGATCTCTATAATTTTGGTACGCCGTTGTTCCTTTGTTCCTTGCTTCTCTGACTTTCAACAGCCATCTACCATTTATTGGACGACTGCGATGCAAATCCTACTCCCATGCGTTAAACTCCCTCGTCGCTGTGTCACTAGGGTCTTGCTGCGCCATGAAATCCCCATTCCTGGCTTACACACCGTGCATTTGATACCGGGCCGACAATTATCCATTTTCCGAGGGCGACTGAACCCAGATTTCATCACCATCGGTGCAAACCCACCTACAACCTACCCCCTCCTACTCTTCATTGCAACATCTGCCCCACAGTATGTCTTGCCGGCAAGACGACAGCCGCCTTTACGATGCAAGTCAACGCATCTCGCTCGAAGCCTGCTATAGTACTCGCCAAACACTACACCAACCGGCTCGTCCACCCATGCCTTCTGCAATACGGCTGTGACGCATCAACCTCATCGCATTGCACAAAACTACAACGCACCCGAACATCTATTTTCCGTGCCCGGTGTCGTCGCCAGTTATTACCCTCCTTCATGAACCTGCTACACGCAAGCAACACCTTAGCCTCGCTGCTTTTCATCGCCCGCAACTTAGCCACGTTCCTCGATTCGTGATCGCGATTGTCGCTACCCTTGACCACGACGCCTTCCGCTGCAGAAGCCGCCAGCGCACGCCGTATGCTCAACCATGCCCCCCCCCAGCAGTCTGCCCACTCGAATTTCTCCTCCGCCCGCTAGTCCGCACATGCCCTTCCGAACCGCAACCAACCTCGCCCACCCATGGATGTCTCTGCCATCTTGTCCCCGCTTACCTGGATAGTATAATAGATACAGCCAAACGTACCATCCTCACACTGTATCCTGTCAGACAGTGCACACAATAATCTTGTCATTATTGAGCGATCAAGTTCGTTTCCACCTGTCTCCCTAACGGCATGATACAGCTGTTTCGAGAAAAATTGTCCGGTTTTTGATCAAGTGGTGCTGCTCGATTTTTGTTTACCTCCGATTGCTCTTGATTTACCTCAGCTCCACATAATACGAGCAACAACACACATGTCTCGGGCGAGAAAAAGCATCTAGTACTTTGCCTGTTCCACAATTGTGACCCAAATCAACATGACATGCACTCAACCTCGGAATCTGCACCAGTACAGTTGAAATAGTTGTGGCATAGTCAAGGCATAGTCGGGTAAATATAGAGAGTGGAGCCCAATGACGACTCGGCAAGCACTCGAGAGCACTCAGAGGTAAACAAAAATCGAGCAGCACCACTCAATCAAAAACCGGACAATTTTCTCGAAACAGCTGTAAGTGGACTGCCGGCCCGGGGATCATGGATGCCTTGGCCAATTGCGATATCTAATGTCTCCACGCTTTGAGTTCTCTCATGGACGCCCCTCTGGAGCTCGTATACAAGAGCATCGATGGTTTGGAATTATCACTCGATGTCTTCCTTCCAGAGAGCGCGACGGAGACGTCCAAGGTCCCCGTCTTCCTCTGGTGGCACGGTGGCGGTTTGCTTCAGGGAACGCGCAAGGGTTTGATATTCTGACCATGCCAACCCACCCTACTCTGACGACTCTGTAAGGCACGTCTCCTCACCATCTTTCGGCGCCAGCAAAGCATTCTCTCTGTATCGTAGCTGCAGACTACCGATTGGCACCGCAGACACGCCTTCCCGGAATTTTGGCCGACTGCAAAGCCGCGATGGACTTCGTTCGCTCGCCTGCCTTTGCGCAAGCGACAGGAAACTGCGTCGACGCGTCAAGATGGTTGTTAGTGGCAGCTCTGCCGGTGGCTGGCTCTCTTTGCTCGCTGGAACCGGAGTTGGATACGCCGCCTGCGGGCATGAATCCCCTGCGGCTGTGTCAGGAATTGCTGCGCTCTACCCGATATCCGATCTGGCCGACCCATTCTGGACAACGAAACAACACCCCAAGGTCTCGTACATGCCCCGCGTGATACTTGACGAAGAAGTTGCCCCGTTCATCGATCTGCTGCCGACGCGGTTGGATCATCTGCTCCGGAAAGCAAACGTTCGATATTCTACCACTACATGGTACAGGAGTACGTCTCAAGTCCTCTGTCCTCCTGGTCCTAACGAAGTGGCAGAGCTCTCCTGGAGTCGCTTCTCTTGGACGGTACGGGTGTTTCTGCGCTGGCTGTTGGTGTCGCACCCGCTCTCAAAACGGGCAAATTCACGGTGCCTCCAACATATATAATCCACGGTGACATCGACGACAAGGTTCCGTGCAGGCAAGCCCGCGATGTCGCGGCAGCGTTAAAAGAGATCGGGGCTGACGTCCCAATACGAGGAGCTGCCGGGAGTGAATCATTTATTGACAAGGATCCAACATGCGAGATGAAGGACATGTAGCCTTTGTGACTAGGGTCACCAAATCTTAAGACCAAATCGATGTACAACATGTATCAAGCCCAATGTATATTACATGGTCAGCAAAAAAGAGGGCATCAAAGTAAAACAAGTAAATCATGGTGAGGGTATGTCACTCAATATTGTCCGTGCCCACGCTGCATCCTGCACGACTTTCTCTGCGAAGAACTCTCCCAGCACGGACCTGAGCTCATCTATAACAACCACATCCGCTGGATTTGA
>WIQG01000774.1:0-29256 GCA_014925785.1 Mycena galopus ATCC 62051 | reverse complement strand
CATTCGGCTCTCGCTTTCAAGTCCACGAATCACCACTGGGAGCAAGGAATTGTTGAGTCTCCTGTCAATTCTCCCCAATGGGCTCTCAGATAGGGAACTGCTTGATGCACGTCTCGGAATTGGCAATATCCTTAGCTGTGAAGCTGTATTGCTGGCGACTTCATTGGCATATCAGGACAGCAATAAGCGGTTATTGCTACTGATGGCTATCCGGGAGTACATTCAAAGGTTCCTGCCTTCTTCCCAATCTCGCATACAACTTATTAGGAGCCATTTCTATGCCCTGTTGAATCTCTATATGAAATATGGGCCACAGTTGCAGCCAGTGGTTAATCAAATAACCCTGAATCTGGCCAATCTGTATGAAGTCCTAAAATGAGGCTTATATCCAGGAGCCGTCACTCTCGCTGAAACAATATACTGTGTATTATTTCTCAACTCATTCCGCCGAATCACTGTTGATGGTCACACACCACTGATGAATGATATTCAAGGCCTTTTGCCTGAATTGTGTGATCACCAACTGAAAATATGTGTCTTGCTGGAAGTGGTACGAAGTCGACAATACCGGACCCTTGTGACACAGGAGGTATTGGCCGAAGCCAGGGGTCATCTGAGTCATATCAATGATCCAGTTCTTCAGGGTGAGTTCGGGCTGTCGGTGGAATCACTCCTTTTCTTTCTGACTCATCTGCTAGCCAAATTCTATAGAACAGTGGGAGTTTATTTCTTTCATCGGGGTGATTTACAAGGGGCCACCGAGTTTCTTCAACATGCACTCAAATTATCAGAGCAGTGTGGAGACATAAATCAGCAGTGCTCTGTTTTGATTGAAATTAGTCCTGTACAGAATGCCATCGGACATCATGCTGCTGCCCAGGACCATGCACGTGTGGCACAAAAGCTAGCAAAGCTCTCGGAAGTCTATACACGGAGGCCCGAGCAACTGGGTCGGAGCCACATGCTCCATATTCCTGGGGAAATACCAGGAGAGTGCGGAACAACTGGACAGGGCTAGAGAGCTTCTTCGTATCTGTGGCATGTCAGGAGGAGTTGTTGACCGGGCCATCACAATTGAGAAGGCAGAAATCCATTTGTTAAAGTCTGAATATGCCGATTGCAGAAGCATCCACAGTAACCTGGTTGATAACACTTCTTCTCAAGAAAATTCAATCTTCCACGCGACTGCCCTACTTAATATTGCAATCATTGACATCATCATCGGGGTGGCCTCGCAAGAAGTGTACCATAATTTGTGCCGCGGGCGAGAAATCCTCAGGAATGAGAATTACCTCTCCTCCAGGTGTGACACGGTCGAGGCAAGTGTAGAGCTCCGAGATGGGAAATTCAACACAGCAAGGAACAAGTTTGAGAAATGTCTCTACTCATCTTCGGGAATGGACAGCGAACTTCAATGTTTCTGTTTGGACCACTTAGCCAACATAAAGTGCTGGCCAGTTGTCGTATGGCAGTACAAATGGCCCACAGTACACTTGGCCTTTGCTTACAAGTCCAAGGACAGATTAACACTTCACAAAGCACTTCTCTTTCTTGGCGATATATTCGTTATCCACCACGATGAACACACAGCAACAAATCTTTATCAAGTGGCTCTTGCCGGTTTCACCCAGATGGATGTGCATCATAGCCGAGCACAGTGCATGCTACGACTGGGAGATTTGGCAGACAAGCACAGATGTATTTCCGAGGCAATTAATTTCTGGAAAGCTGCTCGACCGCTATTCGTGCGATCATCACAAGCCAAAGATGTCGCTGAAATCGACTCCAAGCTTGCGAGCATTGAACAGGCATATCAAGAAAATCTCATGACCCTGGCACTTTGAATGCACCAGTTCACTTGGTCACCGAAACTTCCGAGACGGAAAATAGGGAGTCTGTGGACGAGCATGCTCCAGGAGCCACAGCCTCCATCACAATATGAGACATTTCCAGCCGCTTGGAAAGCAGTGCATCAATTGACCTTTCTCAGTTCTACTCTTATTTATACCCAGTCATGCTGTTCCTATGCTATCAGGTTTTCCGGGAAAGCTGTACACTATTACTATGCTGCCAAATTTCCAAGGTCCATGCTGTATTTATTTATCGTGTCTTGAGTTTTTCACTCAGTTAGAATGTTATTGTACTGTGAGATTTCTCTGGCTCATGCTATATTTAATTATTGTTTCTTGATTTGTTCGCTTCAATAAATCTTAGGAGTTTCACTTCCGCTCGTTAGTGCACAACAAAATTTCAATTGAATTTCGTGCAGTCTGAATGTAAACGGCCGAGACACACGTAGGCAAGCTAGCTTCATTGTTCAGCAGTGCAGTGGATCACACCAGCTGGGCCTCACATATCTATATATATCGAGATGGGTGTTCGGTTTTTTGCGATTCCGAGGGGCGCGCGCCGTGAGAGAACTAAGTGGTGCGAAGTAGAATGGAGGGACGAAGAAAATATGAGTGAGGCGAACATGAGAAATAGTAACTTTAAAGCCTCGCCAAATTTGAAGGAGAAGTCGTCCGCACAGAGCAGAAATGATGTTGGATGCAAGTATTGAGCACTAGAAGGAGGAGGTTCTACCGGGAACCATGCATGTGAGTGGGACGTCAGGATGGATGAGATGAATGATGTGAAGGAACTGAAGCGTAGTAGCGTATTCACGTCAGAGCACACCCAGGGTTTGGAAATCGTTCCAAAACGGGGTTCGAGGTGTTGCTTTGTAGGTTAAAGCCCAGACATGCGCGAACGATTGAGGGAAATTGGGCGCACATGTTTGCTTGGAGTGAACCGAGACTCCCGCCGTAGTGCTTTAGAGAGACGGGACGACGGATGGGAGTACAAAGTTAGGAACACCCTTTACGGAAGAGAATCCGGCATCGCGAGGTGACGCACGAGTGAAGGCGGTGAGCTTGAACAGCCCAGAAGAGAAACTGGACCCAGCACACTCGGAAGGAAAAGAGGGCGTGTCGAGACTACCCTAGGTCATCCGAAGACACTATATCAAACTCACTTTTCAGATAGCAAGTGGACCCGGATACTGCCTCCATGCCGGTCAGAGCAAAGGACGGCCTATACTAGTGAAAGTCTTTGATTCAGGCCCAGCTGTCGTTGAGGTAAACAGACCGACTGATTTGAATTTTCCCTCCGTTTATACAGCCCAAAGCAACTGGAATCGACGGTGGCTTTCTGCAGAGGGTTTTTGTATGCACCTAGCCAAAATTATCCGACCCTCCTTTAACACGCTCTAGCTATCCCAACGTTCTCCGCGTCGAAGGTATCTCACCATCAGCATCCCCAGTCCATTTCATCACATATGAAAACGGTATTCACAACTCTACCACAAGTCTTCGCTTTGAGGACATTCATTTTTAGTTCGCTGGAAAAACGCGGAAGGTCCTCTTGCACTCGCCCTCAAGGACGACTGTACTAGTAGGAGCATCACTCTAGGGTTCAGGATGGTTTGCTGGCATCAAATGCCTCTCGGGCCATGACTCACCCCATCCTCAGGTCGCAGGGCTTTCAATGCGGCCATGAACTTCAGACTTTCATTAGAGTTTATTTACTGTGTTGATTTAAAGGCAGGCCTCAACTATCTGAATACTCAGGGCATATCGCTGGCGTCCTTAACAGTAGAGTTAAAGAAACCGATTGTTTTTGATTATACTGAACTGACTAGGTCAGAATTTCGATATTTTGCTTGACAGCCAAAACCGATTCCTGCTTAGCATAAACACGCACTTTTCAGAAGGGGCTGCGGTTGACGGCCTGCAAGACCCGGAGGACCAGGCTTGGGGTACATTAAATGCGCTAGCTCAAAAGGTAGTTCACTAATCCGTCGCTGTCACCTGCAACTGTTTAATCTTGGTTCAGGTTTTGAGATCTGCTAACTGCGCAGTGCACCGTGCATCTTTGCTTTGTGTTCTTTTTTCCTCACTCAAAGTGTAGACTTCTCATGAATGCTAATGCAGAAGAGTCTATCGAAAGAAATGCGGTGACCCTTGAATCGCTGCCCCGATCCTCTGTTCAAAATTCGTTGTTCCCACCATCTAACATATCGGAAGATGTTCCAGATGCACTCCCGCCTGTTCCAGCCCAACGAGAGTACGTCTGGCGAAACATAGATCGAGGACACCAATCCTTAGCCAGGGTCGCTGGTCGCATCACATTGGATCTCGACCTGAAACTATCGCCGGTCCTTAGATTGAACTCCACGAATGCAAAGAGTCCCCACCGATGCCCTGGATATATCCGCGAAGAAATTACGCTTGCTGCAACGATTTTTGATAGTGCCGTGGTATCGCATGATACACCGAGTCCTCTGGAAATATGTTCCGTCTGCCACGAAGTCGTCGGTACCCACGACGCTTTCAAGTGCGTATGCGGCGACTCTGGTGAGTGAGATTCAGTAATCCGAATAGTATCACCATCGACGTCTCGCACCGAACCCGGTTCGCGACACACAGTGAAATGTCAGGTGTGCAAGGTTTGGAGCCCCAGCGACTGTGTTGGAAAGCCGAGGGAATTCAAATGTGTATCCTGCTCGAATGTTCCACACGACGTCGGCGTACGACTTGCTAGGGCGGAGGGTTCCGAAGAGGTAGCAAAGCAGAAGCAGACCGAGGTTGTTGGCGTGTTTCGCTGTGTATGTGGCGATCTCAGTAAGGAAAACCTAGTTGAGTAGCCGTTCGCAGCTCATCATCTTAGAGCCCGGTGTGCGAGACATCATCCGATGTCAAGGATGCAAGACTGGAAGCCACCGCGAGTGTCTCGGCAATGCCAAGGAGTTTAGATGTCTAGCCTGCCTCGCAACTCCTCCCATGTTCAAGTCTGCGTCTGTCAAGAGGCCCAAACCGACTCCCAAACCGACTCCCCAATATAAGCGTCTCATCCCCCTTTCGCATAAGACGAGACTCGGATTCCCGTCCGTCACCACCCTGAACAATTGTATTCTGACTTGGTTCTCTCCCTTCCGTGCCTGTCTCATGCCAATTTCTTGTCAGATATGGAGGGCCAGCGATCCATCCACCTCTTCAGCTGGGAAGAATCACTACGTTCAACCCCCACCTGGACAGAGTTTGGCCAGCTGATCCAGCTAATGGCCAGGTCTGGCCAGCTTTGTGGAGGTCTTCCTAGCCAGCTGGAAAGACCCCTATATAGCTGTCTACACAGACCTCCACAAAGCTGGCCAGACCTGGCCATTATCTGGATCAGCTGGCCAAACTCTGTCCAGGTGGGGGTTGAACGTAGTGAATACACCACTGGTCCCAGCCACGCAATATGGTGGACAGTACACTGCATATGTAAGCTCTCCTTTACAGTTGACCGCTTCGAAATAATGTCGGATCACAGTCGCTGGGAAGGTCATAGGTAAGCGATTGCTGCAAACTCACACCTACGACATAGTCAAAACCGGAATGACAGGCACAGGTTGCGCAGACAATAAATCTGCGGCCAAAGAGCAAGCCGCAAGGCTGGCATTAAATGCGAGTCTGAGACTTCTAACACTAATAGTTGCTCTAATAGTTGCTCTCAGACCTTGGGTGTGTGAAAAAGTTGGTGACAATCAGCAGACAAGGTTCTCTTTGATGTACGAAGGAATTTAATCCTCTGAACGTCCGTACGTGGGTCTTGAAAGGGATATTCTCCGTTCCTAGAATCCGTATCCCGACCCTGTAACGGTGCGCGGCACGGATTCCCGTTTCCTTCGCTCCACATTCAATTTCATCATCACCATCACCTACTCGTAGATTCACGTAATGGTGTTGGTTTCCCTCGCATACTGTATAATTTCGTTCAATTCGGCGGTCACGCGTCACGCCCATTTTTTTTTATTGCGGCAATAATTTTTTCTCAATTTATCGGAATTCTTTTGGATTTTAATTATACTAAAATTTCAGGATCGGTGACGAATTGATCGAAATAGTACAGTATTCTTGGACCACGGTGAGTTGAAAAGATTTTGGGCATGGCCGAGATACCCGAATGCCAGGTGATCGGTAGTTCAACCCAAAATGACGGAAACACACATTGATTTCGGGCAGCGTTTACGCTTTGCAAATCTGATTCACTCACTTTGTACCACTGCGAAATAAAATGGGCGGAGACGTTTGGTGGAGATAGAGGATACCAACAGGGCCAACACACTCACAAAAAGTCAACGCTTTTCAACGGATGGCCCAGGCTCGGATCGAACGAGCGCCCGTGCAATATATGTTTTCTTCCCTCGACCCACTACACGCAGGTGCGCATCACACACCCTTGGGCCTTTCCTGTATGCAACGGACCCCGAATGAGTGGTGACACCAAAAATTTGGGCCGAATTCGATGTTGTATGTACGCTGACACAAAACACTCAAGTTTTCCGACAGATTGTCCAATCTCGAGTCGAACGAGCATCCCTGCGAAGGCAAACCCTCATCCGTTTATGCATGACCTCTGGAGTGGAATAATTAGGAGCTTCCTTGCTGTAACCTTTGGCATATACTAATGCGTGACAGGTGCTCCCCACGCGCTTCTGGGTCCTTTCCTGTATCCAAATGAACTCGAATGTATGGTGACGCTCAAAACTGGGGTACGCCCATCAAAAAACTAAACATCGACAGAAGTCTATGGCCCAGGCTCGAATCGAACGAGAATCGCTGCAGTATTAGCGCTTGCTTCCGCATGCGCGAGTAGCAGGTGCACACCATGCGTTCTGGGCCTTTTCCTTTTCATACTTGAATTCAACTCGGTGTTGTTCACGAGAGCAGGTCACCCGGACCAAAATGCGGAGGAACTCAACAAACGCAAATAATCTTTTCTGCACTTTCTTTCTTATCGTCGCTAGGCCAGGTTTCGCATCCAGTACTGCGGTAGGAATTTGAATGACCCAAAGGAAAAGAAAACATCTTGCTGACCAAAAACATGGCAGCCGACTTTGCATGGCCGAGGCTCGAGTCGAACGAGCATCCCTGCAGTACACCATAGAAAAATTCCTGTATATGCGTCGCAGGTGCGCACCTCATTCAGCTTCGGTGTACATGACGACGCGAGGAAGTCGAACGCAACGGATAGAATTTAGAAAGTTCAAGCAATAAACAACCACCTGTACTTGTACTCTTTGCTTCAAGCTCAATAACTCAAGGGCAGGCCGTGAAATAGATTCTGATCTTCGTGATATGTGCGATAATTTTAGAACTCTTTTTACCCCTGTACCTGATTCCATCCAACGATTCACCTTAGCGAGAGCCCCCGGCGCCCAGTCCCTTATGTTCGAATGCGGGAGGTACCGGGGTCATTCCGGATCAACGATCAATCCGCTTGTACACTGCACGTGGCAAGGTCCCTCTTCTTTCCCTCACCCACCTTCGTTGCTCGCTCTTTGTCTTGCTCTCATTCTATTCCCCTCTTATCGCCTTTTGTGTTTGCTTTGCCTTGAGTCTTTCATTCACTCACTTACGATGCGCGACGCGACCTTCTCTTCCTCCTGCTTCGTTCCACGCCGCAGGTCTCGCGGACACCCGCTGGGGATGGTGTGTGGAGCATCTCGCTCGACAATTCCAATGTGGGCGGGAAAATGTTAATCGTTTATTTGGTTGATATCTTTCAGAACGACAAACATCCTGATGCCTGAAGCCCAAGTGACCGCCATTTACTCCATCTCTGGCGCCGTGCTGCAGCGGACTCGGCCCACATCTCACTCGCGCCCCTCCTGCTTCAACGTGAACCAATCCAATGTATGACTTGAGAACTTCGCCAGACGGACATATGACTTCACCGTCTGCGTCAATGCGTTTATCGACATTGGGAGGATCGTGCAGGGGGAGACAGATCGCTGGTGAGTGTTTTGCGTCTTTTGTGCTGGTCGAGGCGTATGCCTTTCCCTCCTTCCTCTTCGATCATGCCTCCGCGAAGACAAATCTGTTGCGGTTGCAGCTGGTATGTGCACGCTCTTTCTTCCGCGCCTATTCATAAACTGCTCAATTGTGCAGCGCATCCCGCGCGGCATACTCCTGGCGGATCAACAACCGACTGTGCACACATTCCCTAAATTCCTGTCCGCCGCCGCCTGTCTGCGTCCCTCAAGTCACCTCGGATGGGACCCTCCACCTCTGTCTCGGCTGCCAGACCCGAGCGGCGCACGCTGGTCCTTGCTTCGAATTTCAAGCGCACAGATCTGTCCGGACTTCTAAGCGCTCCAGCTGTCGTCAACCGCCTACCAGCTTTCCGCGTCCCCGCCTTGTCCACACCGTACTACGCTGCCTCTACCAACGTCTCCGCGCCGGGACCCGTCTTCTGGATCAGCGACGTGGATGATGCCAGCGTAAATCGGGCTCGTACATCGCCACCAGTTCCTTCGCAAATCCTTCTTCGATCATCAACGTCATCCCTCTGGACCTATCGTTTCGTCAGGCGCCTTTCCCGTTCTCCTTCCATCATCGCTCCCGCCTCGTCTCCTTGTCCGCATCCTCACTAACCATACATCCTCCCGGCGCCCACCCTTCTCCCGTCGCCCTGTCCCTCCATTGGTACCCCGCTTCCTGAAGTTCGAAGCTCGCCAGCGATACTGTACTTGACCTTTGCTATCTCCTTTTTCGGTCGCTCCTCATATGACGTCGCAGACGCTTGCTCTCATCCTTCTCGCGTCTCGGCTTTCCCTTTACCCCCAGCGGGGCTTCTATGGGTTTTTGCTCTCTTGAACCTTTCTGTATGGCCCCTTTTGCTACATTCACCTTCACGCAATATCAGTCATTACCCTCATTCATATTTCGAGTCCCGGCTCCGACGCCGACTGTGGTGAATGTGAATCGGAAGCAGGAGAAGTGGGGAGAGACCCCAGTCCGGAGGCCGTACTTAAACCTCTGCGCCTACGTGTTGAGCTCCGGCGCTCAGTGTGCATTTAGAGGCAGGCGGCGGATTAGCTGATCAAGTGGGCTGTTGTTGTTTGTCCTGTGATTATTCTGTTTCACCCACATCTCGTTCGTCTAAACTCGCCAACTCACCTACCTCTGTCCTTGCAGCAGACTCGGAGTCGACCGAGGTCAGGCATTACCCTGGATACTATACCCGGTGGCCTCCATGTCCAAATTACAGTATTGCTTCCAGATTTCTTATTTCTCCGTAGCCCAAATCACCGTGGACTGCCGCCGCTGGCGCCGTGTGAATATTTCGTCCCATTCTTTTGTTTCCCGTCCAGTTAATTCATTCAATAGATGGCATTCAGAACAACACCCACTGTCTGTATACATATAAGCTTCCAGTGGAGGTTGGCGTGTAATGTGCAATTGCTGTTGTTAGTGTCCGGGTGCGTAAGCATTTTCCCTTGCTTCTCGTATCTTGTTTTCGGTTCTGTGTTGTTCAATCCGTGGTTGTTGATAGCCCTATTGTATCGGTCTTTTCATTCCGCTTTTCCCAAATCTCATTGATATCTGTTCTCGCCCAGATTCGCCAACTTCCGCCTCAGCGACCCACCGTAAAACAGGTCGTCACAGCGCGTAGCAGGCTGTCCACCCGAATCTTTCATTATTTTAGTTCTTGTCTGCGAACTTTCGCTCATCTGATGTATATATGACGCTGATAAATTCTTCGGCAAACCGCCATGTGCAAACACTGATTGTCCATCTGCGAAGACCAGTCGAACCGTTTCCCGCCAAATGCTTTTCACGGTATTCGGCGCTCGGACGAAGAGAGACAAGTAGGATGTATTTATCCCCAATACACTTACTGCGCGATCGGCATCCAGGTTTCTCCACTCCCTGCGGCATTTCCGGCAAATATTTGTAAGCAAGCACGAGATTGGAAGATTCTAACCCGATACAAGGTCGTTCCATGGCACACGTTACGTTAACGGTACATTCGGCTCGATCTCGTCGCAGGTTCCTGCTCGGCCAAAACGGTGGCGGCCTATACTGTAGCGTTTTGACCAAGTGTTCGCCCATTGTGACCTGTGACCACAACTGTTCATTTGCCAACAGTGGGAATTGCCTTTTAAGGAAGTTATCCAGTAAAGCCGGAGCGAAAAATTGCCCACTTGGGACGGAAAAGTTCAAAAACATTGATCCAAAACCATGGTGACCTGTGACAACTTCCACCAAGTGTTCGGTTCCATGGGTGATCCTTGTGACCAGTGACCGAACACTTGGTCGAAAGGGTACAGTACTGTACTATTTCATTCAATTCGTATGTCACGTGTCACAGGCCCCAAAATTTACGAAAATTTTCGTACATGTCACGGGTCACTGAGGGCATCTTCGAACATGCCAAACGAGTCACAAAACTGCCAGAAAGTCAGCAAAAACCCCAAATTTTCGCTTGTGGCAAGTTTTGATGCTATTTACAGCAACGGCTTCCTTTTTTAAACTTTGCGGGACTTCCGCCACCCTCATCTGAGGCTCTTCAACATTGTGGAGCACTCCTTGATTATCGGAGGAGTCTGTTTCCACCCTACTATGACAAGCTATTGCCTTCCACTGCTCAAGGGTATTGTGCAGCACTAAATCAACCGATTAACCACACTTGAGAATCGTGTTAATGTTTCCGTCAATTTATAAAAAATTTTAGGTGTCACACTTGCCCCAGAGCATTTACGAACTTCAAAGTTCGAATTTTCGTGTCACAGGTCATAGCGCCAGAGAATTGAACGAAATAGTACAGTATTGGTTAGACACACTCTCTTCCCACCAGGGAATGACCTTGTACCGGGGCTACGTACAATGTCGCTTTGGGCCAGGACTTCAAGCTGGGTCTCTCTGGCGTGTGCTGGTTCGCGATGGTGCGTGCTTTTAACGTCAACTGCGGAGGCATAAAGCTTTTGAGATTCAAAGGCGTCATATACTACCTGTTGAGTCACTACAGCTTTCGTGATATGTTGCTGATCCCCAACGTCCTCTTTCCAGCATCATCTGCTTAGCGCATGTGGCCAACATACTCTCGGGATATTATATGGCGAGTAGTGGAATGGTCGTAACCTGTCTAAACCCGGGCTTATACGACATAAATAGCCCGACAAGGTAGGCCCTTTCATTCACACTGCCTGCATGCTAATTCTCATCTTCAGGCCAACATCAGTGCTGGACTCTCCTCATTCACAGTGGCGTAAATATTGATTGACCGATAATCTCGCATTCCATGGCTCATTGGGTCTCATGTAGGGTTTGCGTAAGCGTGGCGTGCCGACTTAGCCTGAACCTTCACCAGGCCGCATCTGTGACAGACGATACGGCTGGCTCTGTCACAGTGTCCAGAAGTGACAGTTTGCGCGCAGAACAAGTTCGCGGAACCAGTCACACTGGAAAGGGAAATGTTTGTGGTAGGATAAAAACTGAGTCTGATTCCACTAGTATCAATTTGAGTTTTCCTCCTACCTTGAACTACGAGAATCAATGTAATGTCAACCAAAAATGAATCAAATGGTTTTGAAAGTGCTTTCAATGTCTCAAAGAAAGATGGTTTCTGCAGATCATGAAAGGCTTGCACAAAGTTGAAGTTTCATTGCAGCTTTCAATGATATTAAATATCCAGTTTTGGGAATAAAGAGAGCGGCGCTGAAAAACCCACTTTCAGTGCAGCTTTCTGACACCCTGAAACAATCAGTTTCAGTGGTTGAGCTATTTTTGCTATTGGCACGGACAATGCCGGGCCAATAGCAAAATTAGCGCAGGTTTCTTGATGCCTGAAACGCATTGTTTCAATCTGTTTGAAAGGCTCATTGAAAGTGGTTCTTTCAACATGCCTTTCTTTATTTGTGAAACTCCTCCTTTCATTGGTCTTGAAAGGAGCCTTGACAGCCATAGTCCTTGGCATGCTTTCATGAAGCAAAGAAACTGGTGTTCTTTGTGACAATGAAGGGCCCTCTGAAACAAGTTCGATCATTTTTGGTTTATATTACATTGATGTTTGTATTTTCAGGTAGGAAGAGAACTCAAATTGATACCAATGGAATCAGAGTCGGTTTTCATCCTACCGTAAACATTTCCATTTGCGGTGTGAGTCTGACTCCTCTGATTCCATTGCCATTTGATAGTACTTGGTGTTGTGTCATCCGATATTTGCCTCGGCCTGCCGCATATGTATCCATGGCACATGCACAGAGTGCAACGAAATCAACCTTGAATTGTAGTCAGCCCATGCTACAATTCACTGCATTTCAGGGCCATATCGGCAGAGGCTCAACCGAGGCGGCTCGGCAGAGGTCGGTCGACCCCGTGTCGGCAGAGCTCGCCTACCTTTGTCGATCTGGCCGAATCAGCTGTTGAAGCCATTTCTGGGTCTTCTAGCGGCTGGTAGACATTGAGTTTGACAGTGGGAGTCTCTCGGCGGTTGCCACGCACTTCGGTTACAGGAATGGTGACGTTACGGATCTAGTACGTGGCAGTTTGGTGACACAGCTCGGGTGCAGATACTAACTTTAAACCTTTGCCAATCAATTCACTTACCACATCTAATTCAAGCTACACACTCTGCGGACACTATCAGACCCACAAAAGAATATTTGAGACAGGGTCAAGGAGAGAGGTCGAGGCGACAGAGGTGAGATCGGCAGAGCTCTGCACGGCTCGGTTGAGCAAACATCGATTCGGCTCCGGACTGCAGTGATTCGGTCACGACACAAATTACGGAATAATCACATTAGGTACCAATCCAAATCTGGCAATCTCTGATTCCATGGCTAGTAACAGCCTGTTTCTTGACACTTAGTTGGCTAATGGAAGCATGGTTTGAAAATCCCTTTCGAATGTAGTATATCCAGCTTCAGCTTCCATCCAACACAGAACGAGTGCAAAATGGATGGTCCGGACCTGCTTTCTGTACAATACCATGCACTCACCTGAAAATACTGCCACCGCTCAATAACTATTGATGGGTCTACCCCCCCAAGGTATGTCAATAGTTATCATGAGGTGGCAGCCGAGGCACCCAGCTGTGGCAGGACAGCCATGCCACCCAGTATATATGTATTTCAGGGATCCTGCAGGCATATCCGCTGTTGGAGGAGAGATTGTAGATGAGTTTCTGACCATTTTACCTTGTTTTCAGGCCAGCAGATTTTTTAAAGATTTTTTACCGCTATGTCACGATAATTTTGAGGCGAAGGCCCAGACAATACCACAAATAACAAATATCATGAATATTCTTGAATATGCACTTGCGAATAGTGAATATTCATATTTGCGAATGGCTGTGGCTTTGCTATTCACGCGAATGCGAATAATGATCTTGAATCAGCATACCTGCTTTGGTCGCTGCGTTGCGAGCGTGTGATCGCTCGGAGGAATGACCCTGATAAATCTCACTCAGGATCTGAAAACCACAACCGATGGGTTAGGCGAATGAATCACCGACTAAAGATAGAACAACTTCTTACCGATATTGGACAGTAAGGAAACAGGACATCGAAATTTGACCGCGTCCATAGAACATGGGACGGAATCTTCATGCATTATGAAAATCTGCTGGGTAATTGGATCTGACGGTCTGGGGTTTTTGGGTCTAGGCTCGCTCCGTCCTCTGGGATGGAACCATTAGTCCCGTTAGCAAGTCCCACACTGCCTGCAACTGCCCAATGCATAACGCTCCACCAAAAAAAATAGAACATAGAAAAAGAAACCGGGTCATATTTTTAGAGTGACAAATGCGTCGCAGTGCGTACAATCACCATTCCAACACGAGAAACCAGTTTAAACTGCAAATATGGGAGTAGTGGCGAATTTCGATGAGTGCTTTCCCTGCTGACTGTGGCCTAGCCTTGATTAGCGTCAGGCCAACGTATTCAAAGCTTGACTTAAAAACACCTGATTTCTCAACAAAACGATAATTGAGATCCATAAGACTACACCTTCGCACAACAATGTACATTACATACTCTCTGGGCATTGGATACAGACAATTAAAGTACTCCCCGCCTTGAAAGACGCTGAGCAAAGATGGATTAGAAATTGACTGTTAATGCATAGGTATGAGCACGCTTCACGGATTCAAAGGTAAAGACTTGCTTCAGTTATTGCAGTTAGTGTTTGCGACGCAGGTGAAGCTCTGCTGAGGGGTGCCAGTCGACACTTCAATACAGATACCCTCAGCCGCGGGCGGGTTCCCGAAGGCGGTGACCGGATTTTTGCAGACCACGTCCTCGAAAATCGTCACGCAATGGTTGCCAGGCGCATCAATCTTATAGGGATGAGTGTTCGAGAACGGGAGACTTTTTGATCCCTGAACGTACCCTGAACGAACGACGGTCGGCAAAGCTGCGGCAGATGCCGTCGCACGGGAAGTCGAAGTCTATTGTTCCAGTTTCAGCGCACTCGTTGCCAGTGTACGTGATGATGTCTGCATTGACTTTCGAAGGGGCCATGCAAAGCACGGTTAGGGCTACGGCGGCCATGGCGAGAGTGTTGATGTTAATGAACGAGCGCATGGCTGGGTGACGGAGTCGTAAATGCTTCGAGACTTTACTGGTAAAAGTAGGATGTGGACGGCGGTCTTTATAGCTCAAGACATAGAGGAGGCGATGGGGATATTGCACCGTGAATACCGCGGTACGTATTGAAACGCGGGAGGAGGAATGAAGCGTTCGAGTTCCGACCGGAACGTTGATCAACGTTTTATTTTTGCTGCGGGTCCGCAAGTATTCCGGCCTGTAAGAATGGTACAAGAGACGATGGGGATATTTGTTCATGATTGATTATGTTCATCGGCCGGATCGCATAATTGCTCCCGATCAGAACGCAGTTCGTGCGACTGATGCCCTTAGTTGAACTGTAGCCCTTCCGGATGCATCTCTTGGCTTGATAAGTTCAAGAGTCAACAGCTAGAACAAGACGCATGCGAATACCACACCGTTCGACTTCGTACTCTACATTCATTAAGCGATCAATATTCACTTCTCCGGTAACTCAGCCAGGGCCCCAGGTGTATAATGCGGAAAGAGTTCCGTATCACTACTCTATGTGATGTTGAAATACCGCCAGGCCATTCATTCAGTTTGGTGGCAGGCACTGGCGGCGAGAGTAAAAGTACTACCGGGTTTCATTCCGGTAACCTCTTCCTGCATCCGACGGACGTACGAGTTCAGCAGAATGCTCCGATGGACTGGTGGAACAGCTCCAACCAGTGGTGCATGTGGTCAGTAATATATTGCGGCTTCCAAAGTGAGGTTGTTACTTGCGGGCCTCAGTCAGGCGCACGATGTCGCATCGATTAGCGCTCCCCTGAGTCCCGATTTCCCCGAAGCATCGGCCACCTTCATCAATAATTGCATTCTGTTCGCAATCATCCCACCTCGTTGGAGGTACCTGGTTGGATGTTGCAGGCGCAATTCTCAAGGGCATAATTCACCTTTGGCACATACCTATAGGCCGCAGATCACTAGAACTGCCTGGAGGTAGGTAGATCTAAAGGGAAGCGCTTGCAACAATCCCGGTCATCGGAAGACCCGAAGGCAGGGCAGGACGCGGTTGATATATTCGGAAGAGTCATCTTGGAAACAGTGTAACGATATGGGCGGGCCAAGGCGAAAGAATCAGTTAATATAGCAACGTCACTTCCACGGGATCCTCCCGCGTTCCTTTCGTCCAGGAACCTATCCACTGCCATCCAATAATCCATGCCTGTCAGGCCACCATACTTCCAGTTCGCGTCAGACTTTGGCCAGGGAGACTCGTCCTTCGGGCGTTAACCCTGCATCAGCAGCACAGCGAATTCCGCGCATATACTCCCCCAATGGATCCGGACTCCTTCCTCGTCGCACCCCCAGTCCAAGGTGTGGCAGTGGGCCCCCAGCGCCGCCGCCGAGCGGTATCGATGGTTGCACAGCGATTTGCCTGTGTCAGGACTGTTAATATAAGCCTTCTCCGTGCGCTGTTGGTTCGGCTGACCACAAACTGGGAGATACCGGTGCTGGATCTTGCAGTGCTACCAGGTATTCCATGAGAAACGCATAACCTGCATACCAAGTCCCTAGAAGCTAGCCTGGATTCATGGACGATCACATCCATACCAATGTTGGTGGGTTGCTTTGGGAGCGGGAAACTATAGCAGAGAAATGGTGTTGATTGCCTTTGGGAGCTGACCCCAAGGGCTATCGACGTGAAAGCTTATGGCAAGCACAAGGTGAAAGCTTACGGCAAGCACAAGTCGGCCCGGCTGCCTGAGTGCACCCCGGATCTGATCCGGCACTCATGCTCTGCCAGCCGCCTTCATCGTTGTTCATTCAGTGGGCGGACGCCTTCGCTGTTTACTCCACCGTGCTCGGGGTGGAGATACACTTATGGCTACTCAAATTGTGATTTTCGGCCCCTGTATTGAGGTCCAAGGCTTCCGATTGTCTTGTTCTCACGTCATGCGTAGCTTTTATATGGCGGCTTTAGCTCTGCGGTCAACATGTATACCTTTAGTCTTTCGAAGAGGTCGCTCGCTCGACTCTCGTCGTCTAGAAACCATAGACGTTAATTGCGATGGGCAGTAATTAGATAAGATAATGTCGCCTATTAGGACTAGGCGATTATCAGTTTGCTTTTTAGGTATTTCAATTAATCCATAATATTTTTTTTGTCTTCTTGGCTTCTCACCTGACACTTCCAATATCATAGCTCCCTATAATATTCTCTGACCTTGTGTGCTCTTACGAGGAAAGACATATTCTGAGAAAGCCTTATCTTGTAAGAACCCAAAATCTTGCGAGATTGGCGGATCTTGCCGTAATCTTATCGGATACAAGCGGCTGCTCGGCCGCTTCGCGGCCTCGCATTCCCTTCCTGAGGACTCTGGTAAAGATGTTTGAATAACAATTCAATGAGAGGAGAATCAAGTGCACCTGGTTTCACATTCCATTTCCGCAGAGGTTACATTTCATTGCTCAAGGAAGTGGCGTCCGAGGAAGAAATTGAGGTGCAGCTGAAAGGCTGTGAAAGGTGACGCTTTGGTGTCCAAATCATATGAGCGAAACGGGGGTGCGGACCGGAGATGGGCGGCCAAATAGACGCCATGACGGCAGGAGAGAAGAGGTTGACAAAAGGGTCAAGAAGCAGATGTCTGATTGCGGAGTTTGAAATGGCTTCAGACAGACATGCGTAATTAACCGTTCTTTAACGAAATGGCTCCTCGGCTGTGCTATTCCTCCATATATCCATGCTCCTTTCTATTTCGTCTGTCGGTACTCTTTCATCAACTCCTTCTGGCCTTGATTCCCGGGGCTTCCGACACTGCCTCTTCATTTTTCTTCCTGCGTCACATCAGAATGAAATCAATAGCACAGTCAACTATGCCGTACGCTTTTCTAGATCTTTACCTTCATTTCAACTCTGCCATCCCATTTTGTTTTACTTTCTCCCTCAAGCGACTGCGACAATTGCTGCGTTCTGCGGCACAGTAAAAGCAGAATATGATTTATACTGTGCATACGAAAGCCACGCATCCGCTCCCTTTATCCGCACTCATGTCCAGTTTCAACATCGTTGGCTTCTTCCAGCTGAAAGATGGCCGTCGTGTCTCGGTATCAAAGCCGAATAGTAACTATCTCACATATTTCGCTCATTACAACACCAACGTCTGGTGCCTAAATAATACCACCATCCCCGCTGAGCTTCGTGTTTTTGTTACCAGCAACACGCCCATGCTCCCAGACAGAACAGTCGCATTTGCGGTCTGTACTGCCCAGTCGAATGTTACTGCACCGACGGCGGAGTCCCCTGCCAGTAATTCAATATTTCTGGACGCGTTGACCTTCGTAGTGCTGCCGGGGAATCCAAGTACCGACTCATATAACGTATGTGCTTTCTCTTTCTCCGGGCACTCATCCTAATCAATGATCATGCAATTACAGGACCAATTGCCGGATGAATTCACCTCTATGGCATATGGTGTTGGTCGTGTGAGCGGAAGCCCTCAGGTTCTTGATGATGGTCACGCCTCTCGAGTTATTACAGTTGGTGTTTCGGATTACGTCCGTGGTGATACCAAGGCTTCTACGGTGCAGTACGTTCCTGGTACCCATTCTGAAAGAATTTCTCTCATCTAATAATTAGATGCATCTTTGACCTGTCAACGGCACGCTGGACACGGGCACCGACACCGCTTGCAAACACCGTGATGCAGTTTTATGGCCTATGTCGCGACCTGAATCCGGCCGGTACCCTCCGCATCAAAGTCGAGTCAACTGCACTCAACATCGGCTCCAACGCGCCTGCTCCTACCGACAACACCCAAACTTTAACCAGCACTTCGTCTGCTCCAGTTACACCTGCAAAGCGGAGAAAATTTGATCCTCCGTCACCTTCATCCGGCCCGGGGCCCTCGCCATCTCCTTCCACATCCACTTCTACTCCCACGCACTCACCTTCGAAGCCGGTCATTGGTTCTGTGCCTGCAGTACCTGATGTGGCCACGACCGGTGGGCCTATGCACTATGCCCAGCTCTTCAATCAATATCCCCAATACTTGCCCGGGGCCGCACCTGCATTTACGCCACCGTTTGTCCCCCAGCATAATCTCTACACACCCGGCTATTCTCCGTATCCGCCACCATTTCCGCCCTACTCCCCTTTCAATTCAAAAGGCGAGTTCGTTCCGACTTCCATTGATACCCGAACTTTTGCCGATGCGCAAACTGCCCCGTCGACTCGGATTCCCGATCCGGCTACTGTTACAGCTCCCGCTGTCAATTCGACGTCCGCTCTGGTTCAAGAAGATTCCGCTTTCAATCGTTCAGCGGCAAACCCCTATAGCTATCCGATGACGCAAATGCAAGTTAAACATGTTTATTCACTGGGCTCTGCTCACGTACCATTTCTTTCAGTCCTCCCGAAAGACAATCGTCGAGGTATGTGTGTCTTCCCGTCTTGATTTCGAATCCTTATCTACATTTTTAGCAGAAGCGCTCAGCCGACCTCGGATCCCCCCATTCAACCCGCATCCTCTTCCTCGGAGGCAACACCAATCACTCAACCCACACCCTCGAAGACACAAGAACCGTGTCCAACTTCGGGCCCATCGACTTCTGGGACCGTATCGTCAAGTGGCCAGGGCCCGGTTCTTCGACCGAGGAAGAATTGATTACTTACAACTTTTGTATTAATGTAATATCAGAAATGAAAAGCACCCCCCCTCTCAAATTCGTCTTGATTCGCCCTATTCTGACCAGGATGCGTCACAAGGCAATATCATTCTATGTTGGTGACAAAGTGTAATGTAACAAGGTCATGTGCTTTTGTCACACCGCGTACAGCCTGAAGTACACGCGTGACGTCATGTCAAATCATTTCGGGTTCAGAAGTATAACCATCAGAATTCACAAGTCGCGTGTCAGACTACCTTAGGTACGTTAAAGCACAGGACGCATGGTTTTTCATACACTTGGCAAGGAATCTGCCCCTCGGAGTCTCACTTCAATTTCGATGGGGAACCTGTATTTCGGGCTACACCCTTTCTCGAAACCCTGTCATAGCTCGAGTCATCTTTTCCATGGAAACGGCATGATCAGCAATCGCCACGCCCGTTGCGGTATAACGTTCCCTCTATCCGTCAACCACAGGATCTTTATCAACTTAAATCCCACCTGACCAGTTTGAATCCCGCCTTGCGAATACGTCGAAAAGAATGGATGCGGCTTCATGATCCTTTCCACTTCTCAATGCAAGAAGGACCCAGGCTCACTGCTCTGGAGACTGACGGTTATCTTCAGATTGTGTCGGTTGCCGGAACAACTGACACTGACTTTGGGTTCTATAATATCACAAGACAGTTCTCAAATACCGCAGCCTAAAAGAGAACGTGATAAGAAATGGAACTTCCTCAAATTGGCAAGAAGAAAATTTCCGCCGACCGCAGTGCTTCGTGCATTTCTTACCCCGGATCTGCCTCGTGGCAACTATATAGGAGTTGACACCCTCGAATAGGAAGTGATTTGCATCTATGTTACACCGGAATCATATCATTTGATTGCAAAATCATCCGGCAGTCCGCGTCATCCACTTCGGAACTGTCCATTCTCGAGACGCCCTTGATTAAGAAGTGATTGGCATCTACACTGGATGGGTATCATTCAACCTGCCGGCAGTCCGCGTCATCCATGACTTCTTCAGTTCTATACTGTTTCTTCTGGGTTTTCCGATGAGACTCCTCAAATCCAGTTCTACAACTACGCTGTATACCGGCTTTTGTTCTTTTTCCTATCTTCCCCTCTTTATCGGAACTCAACAATGTCCGGTGTCTTACGTGTCTCTCGGATCATGAATCCCTGCAATCACTTGCGAAAAATGTTTCAAACCCAAAAAAGTAATGGACTGCCCTTTCCCACCCGCATGTTTCCATTGCTTCCACCGTCGCCGACTGACGTTTTCACGGCATTTAATTTCTTGAAGCGCAGCTCCATTGTAACTTTTCTGTCGCAACTGTGCAAGGACTTTGCCCGCAGAATATGTTGGACACTGCTTCACAAACCGATCTAAGCAATTTGCGATTGCTCAGTGTACCGAGCATATAAATATGCGTGTTTTTACAACTCCCCTCATGGCCGCTCCGAGTGTTCACTGCTTGCTCCTCCAGGGACTCGTGCCACATGGTCTGTGGTGTCATCTCCGCCAAGTCGAATCAATTTCAATTAATGTTGGCCCTTTTAGATCACCTGTCATCATCCGAAGGGGAAACCATTGCTTACGCCGACGACAATACACGCGCCCAAATTTTAAACATCACCAATGCCGTCTGGGACGATGGGCTCTTCATAACTTTTGCACTTCTTCCTGGTGTGATTACGGTTATATCCTCTACCTTACCACCTACGATTAAATATCTGAATCCAAAACAGCCGCATTCCGACCGATATCGTACGGACAGATGCCTGGAAACAATACGGCATGCCAAGAAAGCACCGGTTCTATTCATTTGGATGAAGGCTTCAAGCTTGCTTCTTGAATTTTCAATCCCTAATGCGGTCTACGCTGTTCTTTTTTTTGTGCCGGGCACCGCCCCTTTTCAATCGGTTGATCTGTCCTACATTTTCCTCCGCTTCATGGACAAGTATATTCGCAGCGGAAACTACAATCGCTTCAATTTGGTTTCTCTCTCCTACACGCTTGGACCATCTGGCTCTTTCGGGGTCTTGCTTTTTGACAATGGCCTGCGTACTGCATACCTGCAGCAACGCCTGAGGGCGAGGGCTTCTCGGAATGCTTTCCGGCGCCGCTTCAATTACCCGATTTGTACTTGGCCAAGCAACTCAATTCAATTGAAACGACCGGAAGTAGTTAGACAGCTGATGACAAGCGTCAAGTAAGGTTCAAGTTTTTTAAAAATACACATCTTATGCTCATTGCCCGATACAGGCTTCTCGTTGCGCTGTAAGGGCCGCCAATTTTCTATTTAACATGTTCAAGCATCCCAACTCCTTCACTCGTCCCTTGCTCACGATCTCTCCACTCTCTCCTTGCGAATACAATGTTCCACTTTACTGCAGGTCAATGTCTTTCAATCCTCGCATTATTACTCCTCTGACACTGCCCTATTCTATGTAGCTTTTCGCCGTCTGCTCGCCTTCTTCATGCCTCGTCGTTTTGGCAGACCTTTTCCTGCTGCAACCACCCAGAGGACCCAATTTTCCCATATCTCCACCACGTTCAATGACTCGTACGAGGGCAAAGGCTATCTAGGCAACGTAAATATCCCTCCTTTGAGTCTCTTTACCGACTTAACTCTTCCTTTTGCACAGGAACACCATATATGGCTGCCCCACCTGCTTGACCGCAACTTGAAATCGGTCACTGAAGACGACGACACAGATGACGAGGTTCCGAATCTCCACCTTTATTTAGAACGCTATTCTGATCACATCTTTCCTAGATGCCTCCTCTCGAGTAGATGTGGCCCGTGTCTTGCGTCATGTAACTATCTGTCGACTAAATACTCATGTACAACTGATGTTCCGAATATTACAAGCACCCCCACTCATTTTCTCGTCTATTGAGTACTATTGCTAGTCTGAATGACTTTGTAACGCTGCGAGTGTCGTTATAGCCAACAAACTGCGCTGTGGTTACGGATGCACGACCAAGATATACAAAGCGGCCGGAACTGATGACTTACACATCCACTGCGGGGCCTCTACACCACAGCCTACCATTTTTAGTGCTTTTTCTGGTCTGAATGGCTTTGTAACGCTGCGAGTCTCCTTATAGCCAACAACTGCGCCGTGGTTGCGGATACACAGCCAAGATATACACACCGGCCAGAACTGATGACTCACGCGTCAAGTGCGGAGCCTCTGCACCACAGTTTGCCATTTTTGTGTTGCTCAATGCCATTTTATATAGCTCAAACTAATAGGCCTGTGAATGTTTTTCCCTCCGTCCTTGCTCTGCTACTATCCGTCAAATATTCGAAAGGAATGTACCTCTCTCCTCATTAATAAATTCATAAAGTCATCCTACTACAGACCATGAATGCTACGTGGGACATTGAGCCGGTGATGAACACTCGTCTAACCTGGGGAGTCAAACGCGGGAATAACACGCATTGCTGTCGGACCTGTGGTGTTATCCTACTGACAGGAGAATCTTCCGGGTTTTGCTGTGGGCCCAATGGAGCACGATTCAAGGATGTCAAGCCCCTGCCTGCGTTACCTCCAGAGTTCAATTCTTTTATAAACGACCCGCGAATCTCACATTCATCACGAATTCTTAACCTGGTCCTTTCTTTCGCCTCCCTCGAAACCACACATCCCTTTCCGGAGATATCTGGCCCGCCGTCTTTTCTGGCCATACAGGGACGAGTATACCATCGCGTTCGTCCTTCACATGAAAATTCTGCAGTTCGCTGGTTGCTCTACGATGGATTCATGAACACCCTACCGCCACATACAGGATGGGCAAGCACAATTCCTCCAGAATGGATTGACACTTTTAAAGCTGCACTCCTCCGTGTTAATCCACTAGCAGGTTCACTGAAACGTCTTGGTCTACTTGCAGCGCAGGGATACAGAAACTTGGAATTACAGCTTGAAGACACTGGCACTGCTGAAATTGCTGCAATAATGTCATATGGGAACACTACCCCTTCCGAGATTAAAGCCCGCCGAATGATTGTGGTTACTACAGATGGGGAAAATCAATCTGTCTCCACACTCAGCCGCCTCTGGGAGCCACTTGCCTACCCTCTGCTCTTTCCTCATGGAACTTTAGGCTGGGGAATTGCTGACCGAACTGGTGATGATGGGTCAAATAATTCCGACGTGCCAACTACTCAGATGTGGCATTACCGTGCTCGTCTGCTACGCGAACCCCGATTCCAGATATTTGGTCGTCTGGCTAACGAGTACATTGTTGATATGTTCAGCCGTGACTTGGAATCCCGTCTGGCATACATTAGGTCCAACCAGGAAAGAATTCGACGAGAGGATGCAACACTGATGGGTCTCCACAATGTTGAAGCAAATGAAAACATATACCTACCATCATCATTCCTCGGTTCAAATCGATGGGCAGCAGAACAGGTTGCAGACTCACTAGCCATTGCTGCTGCATTTGGCAGTCCCACCTTTTTCATTACCATGACTTGCAATCCAGAGTGGCCGGAAATTCAATCTCAACTTCGGCCTGGTCAAAATTTTACAGATATTCCCATTGTTGTTGTTCGCGTGTTCAAGCGCAAACTAGCTCTGCTGGAAAAAGCCCTTAAAACCATGTTTCCAAATGCTGGGATCCAGCTTTACTTCATCCACTCGGTCGAATTTCAGAAGCGCGGCCTTCCGCATGTCCACATTCTCGTCAAATATGCGATGGACTGCACTCATCCAAATGACATTGACAGAGTTGTATCAGCCGAGATTCCAGATGATCCAGAGGACGCTGCTCTAGTCCGGAAATTTATGATGCACAATCACCCTCCTCCCACCCGCCCTCCTGCAAAGTATTGTCAACGAGAATCTGCTGATGGACAGCGCACATGCCGTTTCAAATACCCACACAGGCTTCAAAATGAAACCACTGTTGATGTAGAAGGCCGTGTCCAATACCGCCGACGGAAACCGGGTGATGAGATGGTTGTTCCGTACTGCCTCGAGCTTCTCCGCAAATTCCAATGTCATATCAATTTCGAAGTTGCCAACACATCACATATATTTCAATATCTTTTCAAGTATCTTCATAAAGGTACGTTCTCATAATTTTTCTTATCTTGACCAAATACTCAACTCATATTCATGCAGCCGGCGACAGTACACGATACAGAGTTAAGGTCAACTCACACAATGATACAAATCCAGACGTTATCGACGAGATTGATGACTACTGGAATGCTCGATATCTATCTGCCGGAGAGGCTGCATGGAGAATCCTTGGTTTTCACATTGCAAAGAAATATCCTGCTGTCAGTGCTCTACCTATTCATCTTCCAGGAAGCTCCTCCAATAAGCAATATGCACGAAAATCTGGACTGGCACCTACATTGTCTCAGCTTGAGCGTTATTTTCTGCGACCACTTGGGACGTTTCTAGATGGACCACTGGAACGCCAGCGTTCTTTTGATACTCTCACATATGCTGAGTACTACAGTCTCTTTCGTCTGGTAAAATACAACGAGAACAATGATTCCAAACCTCATTATTTCAGGGAGCAGGCCAATGCAATAGGTGCTCCACAAATGCATGTTGTCTTGCGGAGCAACGCGCACATTCATCTCAGCCGTATACAGTCTGTTCGACCTTCACAGGGTGAACTTTTCTATCTCCGTGCTATCCTCCAACACAAGCCATGCCTCTCATTCACAGATGCACTGACCGTGGATCAAGTACTGTTTAGTACATTTCAAGATGTCGCACTTCAGCTTGGCCTCTTTGCAGACAGCAACGAAGCAACTTATGCTATGCTGGAGGCTGTACAGACTTTGCGAACTCCTCGCCAGTTGCGGTTGCTTTTTGTTCACCTGCTGGTCAACGATTGTGTTGACACTCCAATAGCCATGTGGGACACTTTTCAAAATGAACTTTCATATGATTTCATCCTCCATGCCAACAACATCGCTCACATAGGGTTCAATTCCGCTCTTGATGATATTTCACATCTCCTAGAGGAGTACGGCAAATGTCTCAATGAATTTGGTCTTCCAGAACCAGTCATCCATTCTCGAGAGGTTGAACATGAACTGATCCGTTGGGGTCAAAATCCAGATATCCTTGCTCAACGTGCAGATGATGCTGTGGCAATCTTGAACCTAGGTCAATTGGAGATCTACCGCTATGCACTTCATGCCGTTATGAATCGTACTCCACTGTGTCTATTTGTTGATGGAAAGGCGGGTCGCGGAAAAACTATGCTGGTGAATACATTATGTGACAAGGTCAGATCCCTAGGCAAAATTGTCATCCCTACCGCGACCGCAGCCTTTGCCGCGCAACTATACCCTGGAGGTCGTACCACCCATTCTGCATTCAAGGTAATTTAATATTCTGACCTACACTATATCAAACATCTCATTATTTTCAAGGTACCAGTAAATGAGAAAAATGAATTATTACTCTCACCAGTTGAACGAGGCGATCCACGTGGTGAACTTTTATATGAAGCTGCTTTGTTAATCTGGGATGAGGCTCCAATGGCCAACCGTGCGGTTCTGGCCTGTGTCGATGAGCTCTTACGTCGAATCATGGGAAACAATCTACCGTTTGGTGGCAAAGTTTTCATTCTTTTAGGAGACTTTCGTCAAACGTGTCCTGTCATACGACGTGGAACTCGAGCACAAGTTGTTGATGCTTCCATCAAATCCTCCGCACTATTCAGCGCCTTTACTATTGCTCGTTTAACACAACCAATCCGAAATGCAGAAGATCTTGAATTTGCTGCATTTGTCGATGCTATCGGTGATGGCGCAGGTCCGGAAGTGCACTTGAATATGTTGCAGAGTGTTACGTCTCCTAGTGACCTCGTTGACTTCGTTTATCCGCACTATATCCTTGGTGATCCAATCTCGTGCTTGAAACGTGCAATTCTCGCACCAACAAATAAACAAGTTGATGCATTCAACAAAACAATTTTAAATGCTATTCCAGGCACCGCGAAAACCTATCTTGCTGCAGATTCATTGAAGGAAGTCGACGAAGCTGGGCTGACACCTCCAGGCAGTGTGCTTGACTATGTTTCCAAGCATACTCCACCCGGAATGCCACCACACTCATTGACAATTAAAACCAATGCTGTTTTCCGTCTCCTCCGAAACTTCTCATTGGATTTGGGCCTCGTCAAAAATGTGCGAGTCGTTGTAATTGATGTAGGCATCCGGATTGTCACTGTTCGCCTGTTACGTGGGATGTCTGGTGTTAGCGGAACCTACATTGACTCAGAAGATATCTTGATCCCCCGAATATCCTTCACTGCTATACTTCCCTCAGGCCATACTTTGCTCCGGCGACAATTTCCTCTTGCACCTGCGTACTCCACAACATTCAACAGCTGCCAAGGTCTCACTCTTGATATTGTTGGCGTGGACCTCCAGAGACCTGTTTTTTCCCATGGCCAGTTGTATACGGCATTGTCCCGGATTAGGCACCGGACTCATGCAAGAATTCTATTCCGTCCAGGAGAGACTACAACTACAAATGTAACATATCATGAGATCTTAGTTTAAATACATAATAATCTGCACTCCTGTCTGCCGGAGCGAAGCGAAGGCGTATCTTGTTTTATAAGAGAGTGATTCTTCCTTGGTGGCCGGGGCGAAAGACCGAAGCTACTGACGGACTCATGACCCATGTTAAATTGGCAGAGAAGTGATTGCAGGGTTGTGCGTGGTGGCAGGTGGCGCCGGATGATCGCCGATATTGTAGCCGACCCAACAACCACCCATCTCAAACTCCACTGTGCGAGCTCTGAGATGAAGGGGCACCATGTTTCAGAAGCATTGGAGCTCAATGTTGGTCTCATACTGCGGCTGAGCTGCGGAATAAATAAATTGAGGTTAAGTGACTTTGCAAAAGTGTGGGAATGGATTCGCCCAGAGCGGACATTAAAAGCTTCAGACACACGCGATTTTATAAGGAGGGAGATGTCTTCCTTCACAAATTCATCACAAGATCAAATTTTCTTACGGCCTCACAAGGCCTTCCGTGGCCTTGTGACACAAATTGTAAATTTCCGACATCGGAGGGCCATGTTTGAGGGCCCTTACTGGACAAACCCAGGCAGTATAGCTATTTTTCAAAGAAAATGTCAAGATATCTAGAAATCAATGGTAAATGATCGCGAATCATCGAGATCTCGACATTTCGCGATCATTCTCTACAAATATCTAGATATTTCGACCAAAACACAACTTTTGACCATTTTTGAGGCTGGAATTGTGCTCCAAGATCTCGACCTTGCCTTGAGAACTGTCATTGTTCCAAGCCTTGCTGACCTCGAGATCTTGACTTTGGCAAACCGGTCGAGGTCGAGATCTCGACCTCGCAAGAGCAGGCAAAGTCGAGATCTCAACCTCGCAAGAGCAGTCAAGGTCGAGATCTCGAGAGTCAGCAAGCCCATGTTCTCGAGATTTCGAGTTCACATCATGCGGATCTCTGATCGTGTTGATAGCGCAAAGTCATCCACAGCTAATTTGGGCTGCTGACAGACTCTTGCCAGGTGATTTTCGGACATAGTTCCGTGTTCCTGTTGATCGAGCACGTCATCCACAGCGGTTTGAAATTGGTAAACATGAGATCTCGAGAAAACTCAACTAATTGAAGGTGTGTTTGAGACTCGACAAAATTCCAGATTTCGGGAAATCTTCAAAAGCTATATTGACTTGATGGCCTCGAGATTTCGGTCTTGCTCGAAATTTCGGACAGTATCCGAGATCTCGACCTTCATCAAGTTATCTAGAGATCTCGAGAAATCAAAAGCAATTGTCGATCAATCTCTATTATCAGAAACTGCCTACTCGGCCACCTTAGCATTTTTGACGTCGTGCACGCACGTCAAGTAGACTAGATACATGTTTATGGACTCTCGAACAAAGGCATGCATCCTGGGAATGAGTTGAGATATTTTCCGCGAATTTACGCGAGGATTTCATGGCCTGCTGAATTTCCTTTCTGGCGGTATCCCAAAATGGAAAAAAACGGCCTAGTCGGCCACTTTGCAAAACCGTCCGTTCCGCCTCATACCGACCATCTCAGTGTATCCCATATCATCTAGGACATATGATTACATGATTCTAGACACCCAAGATGTACATCTGAGGTATATGAAGACGATAAATATTTCGCTTTTAAATCACCGGGATGGGTGAAAATGTGACCCGGGCGCAATGGCATGGATTACAAACTACAGAGGGTATCGAGGTGTCGGATGAAGATATATATGACTCCATGGAATGATTTGGGACGTAACTATTCGCCAGGGATGCCACCCACTTGCCAAAAACCACCCGCAAAAAGTTCATTTGTCCGCACAACTGAATTTCGGTGGTTTGCGGTAGTGCTCTGCCGTTACCAAGAAATCTGGAATTGAAAATGGTGAGCAACCTGCAATAATACAGAATAGACTATCCAAATGCAGTCATCCAGTTCGATGTCCGTAGTAGCCTTATGTCGCTCGCTGTAGAGGTAGCCGGCGTGTGGAACTTAAGCTCAGGCTTCAGATCTCTTGCAGGACACACAATACGAGGAAGGCTTATTTAGGCATATTACATGAGAATGGGACATTCAAAAAAACCAAGAGAACAGAACGAACCCAGAAACTCCTCAATCGGTGCGGAATTGGTGGAGAAATAAGGAAAAGACGAGCCGACAGGTCGTTCGGAGATAAGAAATGATGCTCACACACCGCCATCTTGACAGAAAACCTCCCACAGTTTCTGATCGCCGCATCGGTTGGCCTTCAAATTTGATGTATAACATCCTTATAACTCGTACGCCATCCCACGGGCACCAAATCTCAAAATCATGCATCGCAATGGCTTATATTATGCAAGTGGCCGACTAGCTAGTTTGGCCGACTAGGCAGTCGCTGATAATAGATATCTCGGCTATCGTAGATGATTGTTGAAGATTGTGGGTTATTCTCGACAATTGTCTGTTGATCTCTGTATATATTGATGTTTTTCCTTCGCCAGACACTACCTTTTTACTTTTGTCCAGTAAGGGCCTTCATAGCCATGGCCTCGGGGTCTTTTCCCGCGATCTACAAGATGCTCACAATTCTAGAATCCCAGGACGAAATGGTAGGGAGAGATGTTTCGCCTGCGCACCGCCGCCAGTTCGAAGAGGAATATAATATCAAAATCGCACCGGAGAGTAGACGGGAGGCCGGCAAATTC
>WIQG01000773.1:0-29559 GCA_014925785.1 Mycena galopus ATCC 62051 | reverse complement strand
ATCGAATGAAGAAGGGGAAGAGAGAGGAAGGAAAGGGAGTACGTACTACAGATAGTCTTCTTGAGCATCCGGTACGCGCTGAAGTTGATCAGGGTCTTTCGGCGCCGGGGTCGTTCGTGAGCGCCACGGGGCCGGAGATTTCCTTGGTGGAGATGATGTCTTTGCGAGGACGACTGTGCAGAGGAAAGCAGAATAGAAATTAGATCTCGTGCCGGGAAAGTGTGGTAAGGAGAATGAGAAGAAAGAGACTTGCCGATGAGAGGCACGGCGGGGTACGCGTTCGCGCGAGCAGGCGGCGGTAAACAGCGTAGTTGTTAGCGCCGTTGAAGAGCGTGTTGAGCGCGCGGTATTGCTCTTTGCTTGGGAGTGCGATATCCTGGAGTTATGCATGAGCGACAACGTACATGTAGGAGGAAGAAGGACGGACCAGGATGGTGAGCGAGAGTCTCTCGACCGGACTGAACACGAGTCCGCCGAAGATGGCGGAAGCGGAAGAGAAGTTGCGCAGGTTGACGCAGATCTGTGGTCAGCCATATCAGTCGCGCTGCTCCGAAAGACAAAACTGGAGAATTGGAACTCACGCTCGCGACATCAAGCCAGAACTCGATCATCGCCACCGCTCCTCGCGACTCTGCAGTTCCACGACGCTCATCGCGACCCACATCAGCAGCGCCTCCTCGAGCTCCTGGATCGCGTAGAACGTCGGCTCGTTGGTCAGCCAGCGCGCGACGACCGCCTCGGGGTCGAGCGCGCGGAAGTGCCTGTGCGCGGCCGCGGTGAGCTGCGCCGCGAAGCGCTCGCGCCCGTCGTGCGTCTCGAATACGGCGATGTTCAGCCGGTAGTCGTCCTCGGGGCGCAGTACGATTTTCAGCGGGCCCGCCTGCGGCGGCGCGCCTTGGCGCTCCGCGTCCCGCGCGCGCTGGAGGCGCGAGTTCGTCGCGGAGCTCGGGTGGAGGCGGAGGCGGAGGCGGAGGGGTGCGAGGCGAGTGCTCGGCGCGGTCGAGCGCCTGGAGGACGAGCGCGGTGATGCCCGGCACGAGCCCCGCGCCGTCGAAGCGCCGCACGGCAAAGGCGCGCAGGCGCGGGAGGACGGCGCCGTCGAGCGCGGGGCGCCAGTACTCGTCGAGCCACGTGAGGAGCAGCTGTGCGAGGCAGTTGCGCACGTAACACATGTGGTGCGCCCAGACGCGCTGCTGCGCGGGGGTCAGGGGCGTGTTCCCCTTCGTCGCGGGCGGCCGGAGGTCCCAGCGCGCAAGGAACGCGGCGAGGAGGAGGGTGGGGTGCTGAAGAGGCGGAAGGAGAGGAAGAAGGTTTCGCACATGTCGTCGACGGGGAGGGCGTGGTGCGAGGTGAGGAGCTGGATGAGCGCGGGGAGGGAGGCGGCTTTGACTTCGCCGTTGGGGTCGAGGCGGATGGCAACGGAGTTGTCGGTGGGGAGGGGCATGTCGACCTTTTGGTCGGGGCAGAGCGGGTCTGCACGGTCGTAGATGAAGGACTGGCGGACGACGTACGGGACGTCTTCGCGGGGCTCGGGGCGAAGGTGAGTTTCAGCGGAATATGGGACGTTTAGATCGACGACTGCCAAGGGGGAGCGCTTGAGAACATTAGTCTGCGGGGGTCGCTTGGCGAACTCGACACGCATGTGAAGGATGCGATGGATGAACGTGTGTTTGCGAGTCTTTGGGATGGGCGCGTCAGCAGGCCCTTGGGACTAACCTGCGGCGGGGCAGATGTGAGAGCGACTCGGTGGCATCGGAGATGGGTGATTCTGGCAAGAAGACGGTCTGGGGTTTTTCGAACACGATTTCGACGGGGAGCTCTGGCAAAGACTTCTCGTCGTCTTCATCCGACTCGAGCTCATCTCCTTCGCTTGGGAGCGCCGGCAGCGATTTTTCGTCATCCTCGATTGTCCTGTGGTCCGATGGAGATGTAGGAAGGGATTGGGGAGATATCGCTCCAATTCGCGGACAGCGACATCGTCCCAAAGTCAGACACCACGTCCGACTCCTCACCCTCGCCGGGCCAGTTCGGCAGCGCCTTAATCCGCTCTCGCTGGAAGGCCTCTACTGTGCGATGGAACAACAACAGCGTTCTTGTCGTGTCCTCTACAAAATTCAGGCCCGTTTGATGTCCGTCGCGAACACGGTGGGGTCGGCATACCTCACCGTCTGCATACACTTTGTGAAATCTATCACATTCTGGTTGGAATTCCAGGTGAAGGCGAGGAGCAGGTTGTAGACGTGGTCCGTGCGGAGGAGGAACTGACGGCTGTGGATGTCGTGCAGGATCCGAGTCGAGGGAGGCGGTGAAGACGGGGACGATGGTCATCATCTCGGGGAAGTGCTTTGGGTGCCAGAGCTTGAGGAGCATGCGCCTGGGGATCATGATGGAGGGACAGAGTTCCTCGAGGGGGAGCCAGTGGCGGGTGGCATGGTCTGTGACGGCGAGGGGAGAGGACGAGGGCTCTGCTTTATCGCTGTGAACGCTTTCTGGAGGAGCACAAGTAGAAACAGCCAGTTCCGGCCCTTTGACCATGAGTTTGGCCTGCAATTTTTTGAGACGCTCGCGCTCAGCGGTAGTGAGAGGCATGTTGAGGGAGAAGTGGGAATTAGGCCGCAAGAGCTGCGGGGTTTTAACGACGCTTTGATTTCTTGAACAACATTGTTTAAACTTTCCAAATGCGGTGGTGGAACATTCTCTGCGCTTTGAAGGTTGTCCGAGCTCAAGATAGGTCAGGTCCACGCTGCAGGATATTTATTTGGGCTTTCAGAGTCGAACTAGCAGAGAGAGGAGCTGTAACTTGGTGCAGGATAAATATTTGCTGAGAGTCAAGACTAGAGAGACGCCAAGGCACGGTATAGTAAATCAAAGGATAATTGTGTCAGCAACGACGGGATTGCTGTGCCTCCGAGTTGTGCACGTGAGAGGCTTGCTCTTTCGACTTCCCCGCAGCGACGAGCGCAGTAATGGCCAGCTCCAGCAGGTCAGTACCCTCCATCCTACCCTCAAATCTCCCTCATTTCTCGCAGGCTCGCCGACCCAGAGCGTCGAATCCGAGTCACCCGTCCGTTTCCATTCGCCCTCCACCCGATTTATACACTCACTGCCCGACAGTTTTCTCTGCCAACGGAATCGTCAAGCGTGATCTTCTCGGTCTGTTGCGTTCTAGAATCACCCAAATCCTCGTTTGACCTTGCACAGGTCTTCCGGATCCCTTTGCCGTCCTCACCGTCGATGGAGAGCAGACCAACAACACCGCTATCGTCCGCAAAACCCTCAATCCTTCCTGGAACGAGCATTTCGATGTGTTAGTTTCCGCAATTCTCTCTCTTTCCCCCTGGCTAATTCCAGCCAGCACTGTCCGCGATTCCTCCATGATTGCCATCCAGATATTCGACCACAGAAAGTTTAAAAAGCGCGATCAAGGTCAGCTGCGTCTCCGTAGTCGCCTCATCTCCCGTTAATTTCATGTCAGGTTTCCTTGGCGTAATCAACATCCCAGCCTCGGAGGCCATTGCTGCAGCAACAAATCATACCGGTAACTTATCTGCACACCCCGATGCTGTTCCCGCTTATTCAGTAAGCTGTAGACATCATTACCAGGGACCTCACAATGTCAAGCAACAACCTTCCCGTGTACGGCAAGTTCGTCTTTGGCTTCTCCTTCACCAACCAGCCCCCACCTTCCGCCCCCGCCAACGCAGAGCCAGCCTCTTCCACTCCCAATCTCACCCTCAGTACTTCCGCCGGCTCCGTCCCCGCCTCCGGTTACGCGGGCCCTCGTCCCTCGTCGTCCTCCGTCACTCTCGCCCCCAACAACCCTTCATACGCTCCCCGCTCCCCGGAGCCTATGCAGCTGTCTCCCAACACCATGGATCGCGCGAGGTCCTTGAACCCCACTCCCACTCTCCGACCTTCCCCCAGTCAAACCAACCTCGGTACCTCCCCGTCCCAGAGCCAGTTCCTGGGACGCGCCACCTCTGCGCACGCCCAGCAGCCCGCGCCGGCCCAACAAAGCCGCCTCGTGGATGACGACGAAGGCTCCCCGCTTCCGCAGGGCTGGGAGCGCCGTATAGATCTCCAGGGCCGGACGTACTATGTCGACCACACGACGCGCACCACCACTTGGCACCGGCCTACGGCCCCCACCGTCGCGCCACGAGCACCCGCTCCGCAGGCATCCCCGGCGCGTACCCCAACCGTCGGCAACCCTGCCGTCGGGGCCACTCCCGCGCAAATGGGTTACACCGATATTCCCCTGCCTCTCGGATGGGAGGAACGGCGCACGCCCGAGGGCCGTCCCTATTTCGTGGACCACCAGACTCGGACGACGACGTGGGTGGACCCGCGCCGCAACAACGTCCAGGCCGCGGCAACGCCCGCCGCCACGGTGGCGACTGCCAACCTCGGCCCGCTGCCGTCTGGGTGGGAGATGCGTCTCACGTCCACCGGGCGCGTGTACTTTGTCGACCACAATACAAAAACGACAGCGTGGGACGACCCTCGTGTGCCGACGAACCTGGACGACAGCGCCCCGCAATACAAGCGGGACTACCGTCGCAAGGTCGTGTACTTTAGGAGTCAGCCGAAGATGCGCGTGTTGCAGGGCAAGTGCGAGATTAAAGTTCGGCGGACGCGTGTGCTGGAGGATAGTTATACCGCTGTTATGGCGTTCACTGCGGAAGACCTCAAGCGGCGGTTGATGGTGAACTTTGAGGGCGAAGACGGTCTTGATTATGGTGGTGTTGGCAGGTGCGTTACTCTTCGTCTGGCATTCCGCCGCTAGACTAACCGGCCTGCAGAGAATGGTTCTTCCTCCTCTCGCACGAGATCTTCAACCCGAGTTACGGGCTGTTCGAGTACTCGACGCACGACAACTACACGTTGCAGATCAACCCTGCGTCTGGGATTAACCCGGATCATTTGAGCTACTTCAAATTCATCGGGCGGTGTTTGGGTCTGGCGATCTTCCACCGTCGGTTCCTGGACGCATACTTTGTGCCGAGTTTCTACAAAATGATTCTGGGGAAGGCGATGGCGCTCACGGACCTCGAAGCCGTCGATGCGGATCTGCACCGGTCGTTGAACTGGATGCTGTGCGTCCCAGTCACTTGTTGTCATCCCCGTTGCCCTCCTGACGTTTATCTATTCTATTTTATTTCGCAGGGAGAACGACATCACGGACGTGCTTGATGAGACGTTCACGATGACGGAGGAGCGCTTCGGCGAGCTGGTCACGATCGAGCTGAAGCCGAACGGTGGGGACATTCCGGTGACGGAGGAGAACAAGAAGGACTATGTCGACGGCGTGGTGTCGTACCGCATCGGGCGCCGCGTCAAGGCGCAGTTCGACGCGTTCATGGAGGGCCTGCTCGAGCTCGTGCCGAGCGAACTCATCAACGTGTTCGACGAGCGCGAGCTCGAGCTGCTCATCGGCGGCATGTCCGAGATCGACATGGATGACTGGACGAAGTTTACGGATTATCGCGGGTACGAGAAGACGGACCAGGTGATTGAGTGGTTTTGGCAATGTATTCGGAGTTGGCCGGCGGAGAGGAAGTCGAGGTTATTGCAGTTTACGACGGGGACGTCGCGGGTGCCGGTTAATGGGTTTAAGGATTTGCAGGGGTCGGATGGGTGCGTTCTTTGTGCACTTTTGTTGCAGATGTTCACTAACCTCGTTTCGATTGTAAGGCCCCGGCGGTTTACGATCGAGCGCAGTGGGGATCCGCATGGGCTGCCGCGGAGCCATACGTGCTTCAACCGACTCGACCTGCCGCCGTACCAGGACTACGAGAGCCTCGAGACGAAGCTCATCTTCGCTATAGAGTGCGTGCCGTCTTTTTGTCTCCCTCCCTGTTTCAGCTTCTTACGCATTTCGCAGGGAAACGGAAGGTTTCGGGCAGGAATAAACAAACCATCATCATCATCATTTCCCTCCCTTCCCCTTCCGTTCATCCATCCGCACGCTTATCTATATCCCCCATCCCTCATCCGTTTTAACATTTACATTTTAAACAACCAAACTCTACATCTACGTTTTCAGATTTTAGTTAGTGCCAGCATGTCTCTCCTCTCGCTTCATTTTCGTTTCGAGGTTTGTTTGGACCATCTAGTATCCAATCTATCTGCCTACCAACCTACATACTCATCAACTCATCCATCTCGTCTCTTTTTTGGCTGAGATGTTTTGTTTATAGTCTAGTCTAGTCTGTTGACGCGGAATGTACGTTTTATGTCAGGTGCAGTGTGTAGGTTGATATAATGGGTTTGATTTGGAGTGGAGGTTTCTCCACATTTCTGCCGAGTCTGTGTTGAGGCGGAGTAGATGATAGCGGATGAATTGATTCTTAGGGAGGAGCGAAAGGCAAAAGAAATTTGATTTTACTTGGCAACCGCGCTTTGATGGGAAAACTCGCTTTGACCGGTTACGTATTGATTTCCCATTTTGGTAACAGCGTTTGGCCCATGGTTCGCAGGTCTCTGCTGGTAGCATCTTGCAGAACGAAAGGCACGGGACCAAAGCTATAATGATGAGTGTTTTATGTCCCGAGACCAACAGTTCGGCAGCTACTTCCCTTCCATCTGATTCCGACATAGAGCTACTTTAACTACAGAGGACGTCTCAAGGCTTCATCCTTGAGGTCGAGCCAATACCGAACACACAAAATTAGAGCAAAAAAATGGTCCCGCTGGTAGGGGAATTCGATTCTAAACAAAGTTGGCCATTACAGGAAGCTATGTTAAAGTCCGAGTCATCCAAATAAAAATCATGTTCATCCAAACGATCATTTCGTGCCGGTGCACTCAGCTAGCGAGTGCCGGCGTAAGCCTGACTGACTGAGTAAATCAGTAGGACGATGCGGACATGGCCGCCTCGTAGGCGCTGCCGACAGAGCTCGGGGACGAGCCCGAGTTCCAGTTGTTGGAGGGAACGTAGTAGTTCGAGCCGACGTCTGAGCCGCTGAAGCCGAAGTCGTAGGTGCTCAACGACCCGTCAGAGTTGTACATGTCTCCATAGTGGGACACGACGTTGCCGTCGTAGCCACCCTGAATGAAATATGGTTAGTACGATGCTCGATGAGGCGCAAGGCTCTCTACGAACCTGGCGGTTGTTATAGTGCATCAGGTCGTGGCTGAAGCTGCCGAGGCTGGAGTAGTACTGCTGGAAGACAATGGTCTGGGTTTCCACTTCACAGATCTGCTCAGTGATGATCCTGAGGGGAAGAGAAATGAGACAGGGGTTTAATGAGGAAAGAGCCGACAAACTTCTTTGCCATCTCTTGGAGGACGGCCAGGCGCTGCTGGATGATCGTCACTGTCTCAGAGTGGCAAACAAGCGTGCTGTCTTCCTTGACCACGGTCTGCGAGCCGTGCAAGTGGGAGAAGTCGCTGGAGCCATAGAAGTTGTCGAATCCGCTGAGGGACGAATATCCGCCCCAGTTGTTAAAGGACTGGCTACGAGCAGCTGCAATAAATTATTCAGTCAATGATTCAAGGAGGAGGAAAAGGAACATACAAATGGCGTTGGACCGAGAGGTCGGGGCGGACACTACACCGGTGGCGAGTGCGACGGCGACGAAGAGAGCGGAGAATTTGGCGAACATAATGATTGTGTGTTGAGGAGGATGTGTTCAGACTGCGCAAACTGGGTGTCAGGAAAAAAACTGGTTGAAAGCAAGGATTGCTTCTACCTGCGTCAAGAAAGTAAGGCCGACCCGAAGAATCAAACGAAGAGGTGAAAGATTGTGTGGGCAACCTGGCCAAACAAGGGTGAGGAGTGAGAACGAAGGACAAGAAACGAATGACTTTCAGACAGTTCATGCCTCTGTTTTATACCTCTGTTGACGTTACTCCTGCAGCAATCTCATTTGCTACCACCTCTCTGGTGCTCGGCTGGAACTCGGCTAGCTTACTATTGCCTGTCATTGGGCGCGCACACATTGAAGACCCGAAGTCCACAGCCTCCATCTGTCCTTAGGCGTCGAAATGTCAAAAGAAAAAAATCGCATCAGGGTTCGAAAGAAACGGAGCGCCTATGAGCGCTGTTGGCAAAGAAGCGTTGGATTGACCGGATCGAACCTGATCTGCTGGTGGGCGCCCCATGCAGTACCGACGGGCTACAACGTTGCCGTTTTTGCGCGGTTTGCGTCTATTCAGACATTCCTTGTGCTGCTTCAGTGTGCACGGTCTGAAACACGAATGCAGTATGGCATGCTGACTTTGACTCGCGATTGAAGGATTGTGACTGAACTTGGTCATGAATGTTGGTGGACACGTCCAACGAACCAAGTCAAGTGTTGACACGTTGATGAGCACCTTTGCCTCGGTTTTGATATTTCACAGTGGGCCATTGACAAGAGCATATCGTACAGAATGACCTTTTACCGTTACTTCGGATGCGCTTATTCCGTTGGTTTTTCGGCGAGGTATTTACCATTCGTGGGCTTGGCAGCAATCTGTGATCTGACTCCCGCCACGTCGCGTCAATGCCATTTCTTGGCACCAGCTCCAGCCACCTCATTGGTTGCTAAAATCAGCGCTCATTGACTCACTGGCGCGTGGCCGCAGTATGGCGAGATCATTCCACAGTCGATTTTATGTTGGCCAAGAACTTGTGTCGAACAAAGGGCCGCCGGAAGCGGTCTTCATAGCGGCGTCAATCTTTTACATGATCGATGGAATAACTAAAAATTGCGCACGAATCGCAGTTAGTTCAAGTTCGGAATTTTTACCACCGCTTTCCTTCCGGCGAACAGTCTCTGAGCATTTTCACTCCTCACTTTATGTTTCTCCTCCTCGGTCAGGAAAGGTGACTTGACCATGGCCTCGGCGGAAGCATCGACCAATGACGGTGGAATATATGGATAATCTGACCCATAGAGCAAGAAAGACGGCGAAATGTTGTAAGCCAGGAGGCCTCCAAGTTGATGGCTGTACGTGAACTAGACTAGAATCAATGATGCGCCAAACACGATCTACATGCAAACTTACACCGGCGCTATCCCACCAGCAACTGATAGAATGTGTGAACAGATAGGCCTCGAGGAGAGAGAAAGGCAATAACCGGGTTCTCAGAGCCACCATCACGTCGTCGAGCAAAGGCCCGGGTGACATGCTCCTGCATGTGTCACCCAGTTAATTCGTATCAAATGAGTAAAAATGAGAGGGTTTTTACCGGTCAATGATTGAGGGAAATGCGCCGCCCACTGGGAACTCGAGACAGATCGGTAGGATAGAGAACTTACTCACGATGCGGCATGACAAAATCTAAGCTGCACAAGTTGAGTTAAATTTACATAAATTGTACCAAGTCAAGTCACCTCGTATAGTTGGTGAGAGTCTGCGAAAGCGCCAGATCCAAAATCGTCCTCGCTAACCAGCGTCAATCGCGTGGTCATCTGATGCTTTGGAACAAATTACCGGTTTCAAAGCTATTTTGAATAATTAGTGAACCAGTGTTTGGACCACGCGTCTGACGTACTAAAACTCGGCAATTATCTAATGAGAAAGGCGCATGTATCAACGTCAAACAGCCAGGAAATTCCAAAGCTTACGGGTGAGTAAGCTGTCGGATTCGCGTTGATAAATGTTTCGTTGATCTTCAGCAATGGCTCATCCGGGTGGAGAAAAACAACAGCTCCATTAAAGATTATAATTAGAGCAAAAGGGAAGAAAAGAAAGACCTACTGTTCTCGATAGCGTTGAAGAAAGGAGTGAAAAGTTTATCTCCGAGATAACGACCTTCGTGATTCGAGGCCAGGGCAACGCCGAGGGCACCGAGTGATTCAAGCGCACTGAACGGATTAATGTCTCCGCCGTCCCAAATTAATGGACCACGCACTATTGTGCCTCGATGATGCTGTTTTGTGTTAGGGAGCGTACATAGCCTTGTGGAAGAACTCACGATGCCCGGACATAAGGAAGGGGGATAGTAGCAAAGAACTTGAACCGACGAGGCAGAGCTTTGGTTACAGCCGCCATGTTTTCGTTCAAGAGGCGGGCGATGGCGAGCTAATGGTCAATGAGATTTCGAGACAGTGCGAATATAGATCGTCTCACGGTAGCACCTTCGTCTCCTAGGTAAATGTTAGGGTTGGGAACACTGAAAATACTCCTGCGGTCAAGGGGTCAACTCGAGTGAATACAATAAATTTGAAAGAGATTACTCTGCAATGGACTGATTGGCCATGAGTTCCAAGTGGTCTTTTAATTTCCACTGCATAGCACGTCAAGGGCGGGAGGAAACGAACAAAAACGAATAACGTGCCTCAGTGGGGTTTTGACGAATGTCCCCGTACCACTTCGGAGCATAATGGACTAAATCATCTGTCACAGCTCGCACCTGCCGTACGACAAGATTGACAGACCATGCACGTCTATCTTGGAGGCGCGTTTCGTGTGGTACAACAGGGAAGCGGGTAATTCGGAAGAGACTTCAAAGTGAGACCAGAAGACAATCTCCTGCAAAGCAGACCCGCTGAAAGGGAATGCGGCCAAGTTAATTCCGTCGTTGAGTGCCCGAGATACTATTGCACGCGCGACGGGATCGTCAGGAATACAACAAGTAGCGGGGTCGTCCGTGTGAGAGAAATATTGCTGTTGTAAACCAGCCGCTGCCGCGATGAACAGCGGAAGCGCCAAAGCACATCGGTAACGTGTCTGCATCGGTGAAAGTTGGTGGGGGCCGGATGACAGGTTTGGGTTCTGGGTTGGTACACTACGAGAATTGCTGGTGCTCTAGAACGCGCACCGAGAAGTTCAGGAAGCTAACAGAAGCCTTGCGCCCGAGTCTCGGAAATTCAGGGTTGATAATAAGTGGAACGCTCTCTGCCCTGGCGGACACACTCTGCCACCACTAAGTGACCGAAGTTTCCTTCAAGTTCAGAAGTTCCTGGTGGAGACAAGCAAGTCTTTCCCACGCTCCAAGTTGGTGGTCCATTGGCTGACGTAAAAATACATTTAACTAAAAGAACCACACTTTCACGCTTCGATAGAGACAATAAATTCAGGCTGTCCGATTACAAAGCTTGGATTCCGTCTTCCTTCCACACCGACTCCATGGACTCTTCGAACGTGAAAATAAGGGCGGCGGCAGTTCATGCTGCTCCAGTGTACATGGACAAAGTAGAGCAACCCACGTCTATTTCATCGCAGTTGTTTAATCCTTGTCTGGAGATATCAACTACTCAAAAAGTAATCGATCTCATCCAGCACGCCAAATTGAAAGGCATCACGCTTCTTGTGTTTCCAGAGACATTCATCCCGGGCTATCCGTATTTCATCGAGTGCTACCCACCGCTCAAGCAAGTGCCTGCAATAGCGCAGTATGTTGAGGTTAGTGTACCCAGCTTACGAGCAGAGTGACTTGAGCTTCCGCCAGCAATCCGTGGTGACGCAAGGCAAATGTGCTTCCGAAATTTCCTCTATTTGCTCTGCTTGCCGTGACTCTGGCGTAGCAATTAGCTTGGGAATTTCTGAGCGAGTTGCAGGCGGGTACACGCTTTTCAACAGCCAAGTCAATATCGACACCGATGGTCGGATTCTTGGGGTACACCGCAAGCTCCAGCCAACCTACGTCGAGAGAGCCATATGGGCCCAAGGCGGCGGAGCTACCTTGAAGACGTACAAGTTTCGTGACGGATATAATATGGGAGGTGAGCGCGAGCGAGCCTAGTTAACGCTTGTCGGCACTATATTGACGCAACGCTCAGGCTTGTGCTGCTGGGAAAACTGCATGCAACTAGCACGCCAGGCCCTCGTCGAGCAGAATGAGCACATTCACGCGGCGGCTTGGCCCGCGCTCAGCACGATGACCGGGTTCGAGGGTGTGGCTAATTCGCAGATCGAAGCCCTCATGAAGAGCCACGCGTTGATGTGCCAGACCTTTGTGATATGCGCGTCAAACTATGTAGACGAGACGTGCTTGACCTGGATGGAAAATAACCTGGGCAAGCAGGAACTAGTGAAGGCCGGCGGGGGCTGGTCGAGCATCATCCATCCCTTTTGCCAAGTCTTGGCAGGACCACATATGGGCGAAACAGAGTGCTTGGTGGATGCAGAAATAAATCTGGGAGAATTAGTTGCGGTGAAAGTATGGATTGACGCGGGTGGTCACTATAAACGTCCCGAAGTGCTTGGACTTGTGGTCAACAAAAAGCCATTGTGGGGAGATGAACAAGAACAGGAGACGGAAATTGGCGACGTCGACTAGCTCGTTACATATTAGAAATACTTACTGATCGGAACTTACATTATTGAAAAATCTAAGCGTGACGCTCATCAACCGTTTCGGGGATAGTGGCACGTGCCGCTTGCGGCGCGATCACAAGACTCGGAGTCGACGCGTCGCGCGTTGTGAAGAGACCCTCGCCAAGGTGCGTTAGTAGGTTTCCGTCCATTGCTCGCCATTGCTCATGCTTCTCCAGTGACAGCGACCGCTCGAGTTTTCGGCCCTTGCACGTTCCACGCTTAGTGTTGTCAGCCAGGCAAGTCTCTTCAGTCCTGCTGCTTCTTTCATTGAACTGATTACATCCCAAGGCCGCAGCAAGGTAAGTGTTTCTTTTCCTCCGTCCAGTACACAGCTGATTGTTGTCGGGAAGGGCTAGGTGGTTCAGGAGCTGAAATCCGCCGATAACCACGGCGTACCGGGTACCAGAAGGGAGAGGTGCAGACGAACCTGACGAGCTTAGCCAATGTGCCAGCTGCTGTCCCTTTGGACTCTTGAAACCTCCCTAGGCCGAGACTCATCGTCGAAGACGCCGCTTGGAACGGTAGCGCACAGTTGGACCGGTTTACCACCTAGCTTCCCCGCTGATAGATCGGCACGCAACGATGGGATGGAGAGGGCGGGGATTGCATGGCGGGTTGTACTTGTATCTTTTGTGTCTTTGGGATCTTATTGCTTGTTGCTAGCTTCATGCAGATGCACGAATGCCACTTCATGTATTGCGGAGATTTTGATGTATACCGTATGGAATGGGGACGCTTTATTTCGTCAGGTGGTTCGGCAGAAAAAATCATTGAATTTGGCAAGCAGAGCATGCGAAACACAACTTGAAGTGGAATAGAATGGACAACTTGCACCAGCGGCGTCGGAAAATGGCGAAGGCGTCGTGAATCGCTGGCAAGTGGCATATCAGTGAACTGTGAAATAAGACAACTAATCTGCCGTTCGGTTCTTATCATCATATTCTTCGATTCCGTTCGGCTCCGTTCGGCTCCGTTCGAAATGGGAGTTGTAAGAAAAGAGGAGTCTGTTCCTTGAACGGGCATATTCTCTGGCGTCAACTAATCTATGTCTTGAACCAAGCCGCCAAATGCCCTACGGCTCATCAGCTCATCGGACTGCAGTCACGGCGCCTTGGGCCTAAGGTAACAAACCACGGTCTGCAAAAATGGACCGTGACGAAATCAGATAGGTCCGAAAAAGCTTCTCCCATAGTCCAGATCCCGAGAAAAATGGACGTGAATACAAGATTACATATGGACATTGAAGCAGTTGCGATTAAGGTTTCATTCCCTCACCAACTGATAGAAAACCGGAACACCAGGGCGCCCAACCTTGATCCAGACACTGAATAGCACATTCTGAGTCGCGGTGGATATTTCAAGGCTTTGAAACTCACTGCATCATCGGTGGCGTTGCACTCGGTGGACCATAGTGCGTGTGGTGGCTTGAAAGTTTCCAGGATGAGAAAATGAAACAGGACGTTAGGCAAGGTCCTACCAAGGAAATACCGTGAAGTTTCCCGCTCTGATAGGAAAATGTAAGCCATAAAGCTCCAAATGAAAAGGAGTCCGGTATTCTTTACCTGGTCCAGAACGGTCGATGGGCCTGGTCAGGTCTTTCGGAAGAGCATCAACTTCTGCACTAGGATGGCTCTTGATAAACGCACCCGTTACCGATCTTGACCTGGATGGGGAGATTCACTTGCTGGCGTGTTTGGGGCTGGAGGAATTCGGTAAATGGTTCTTGACAACAAAACCAGAACGGACGTTGAAAACATTCATCTTCCACTTTCTGGCATCTGAAGCAACGACGCGACTAGAGAGCTTCACAAATCCCTCCTCATCCGATGCACCTTAACACCCAAGTATTAAGTACCACGGCCAAGGACGTGGACGCAGATACTCACGAACTCCTTTCTTACAGACGCGGGGCATTGGGTGGGTGGATGAAAGGGAGGTACCTGAGATTCAGAGACGAGCACGTTTATATATGGGTAACGCAAGGTTTTGATCCACATGGCAGAAAACACTGTCTTGATAGATAGGCGCCCAAGCGCCTAGCCTAATAGACTCGGAGCCCTACACTAATAGTCCAGAAACGGATAGCTTGGAGATAAGGAAGGGCCGAGAAAGCACCGCGTAGGGTGTATAGTAGCTCGTATGACGCATGGCGCATCGAGTAAGTTGGGGGCAGCTCCGAGAATAACTGCGATGCCGACAGGCAAGGCTGCAGCAGCAACTTGAAAATTAATGCAGTAACTTCCAGGAGGACGAGGCAAGAGTTTTGACCCGGGTATGGTTGACTAAGCTCCTGTAGCGGATCCAAGAAAGCGTTGAGCGCTGAGCCTTGTCATCTGAACTTGAGATTCGATGAGAGAGGTTGGAAGAAAGTTGTCCGATTCGGTCGGACTCTCGGAGCTCGAAAGAAGTGATCGTCCGTCGGCCGAAATTGCTCTTTACCTTTGCACCATGACGTCCTTGCGCAAATGAATTGGGTTCCAAGTTGTGGACGACGAAACCGACGACCACCCGAACCTAGGACATATCCTCCATGTCCGTCCTTCCCGCTGTCGTTCCCCGGCCAATGCAGCTCGCTCTCGCTAGTTTAGCACCCAGTCGCACTAAGGTTCACATCTTTCACCCTTTCTTGCCAGATTCGCCTATCCTAGAATTTTACGCCTACCCGGAGCAGGAGACCCAGGCGGTCGGCGTTCCCATAGGCTCCGTTTTGGATGCTTGCATTATCGTCGCCATGAACCGGAGCGGCGAGCTACAGCGCAACACTGCACCTTACGAGCGGGTTGCGGGACCCGATTCCGACCCAGACACCCTTTTGGTCCCAGGAATGTATCGGTTTATCATCGTTGAAAATGGTCAATTCGACCTCACCTATCCAATTCACCAATCGTTCGAAGACTGGATACCCCCCGTGATGCTACCCAACCGTTGGATGGGCAACCAACCCGCCGCCGACGACGCCAACCTCCCGGACTTGACGGATGTGAACGGGGCCGTTAAGGCCGACGACAAGAAATGCATATTAACTGGCGCCACCACTGCCCTCGATGCATCTAATCTGATACCGCACAAGTATAAGGATTGGGTACGTGAGAGTTGGCTGTGCTAATCATTTACACTGATCTTGTGCCTAGGTCATAGCGAATTTTATGAAGATTGAAGCTTACGGCGGCAGCGCAAGCGCAGATGTGGATTCCGCCCGTAACGAGATCGCGCTCCGGGGTGATCTTAATCAAGACGTTTTTGACCGTGGACTTTTTGTCCTTGTCCCATATGCCGACCAAATCATCTCCCTCTTCGTCCTCAACTCCGGACGCGACCTGGCCCAGCTATACCATTTGCGTGCTGTCGACTTTCCCTCCCGCGTCTTACGGGGATATCTATATCTCCGCTATGGATGGAGCGTCATCAACTTTCTGCTCATCCCTGGTAGCGCTAAGGCCCTCATGAAAAAAATTCAAGACCCAGAAACCGCAAAAGGTCCCAAGGACAAACTGAAGCGAAAAAGAGTCGGCAGGGGACAAGGCGGTGGTCGCAACCACAGTGCCGGTAGCAATGAAGAGAATAGCGTGATGACACCAGAAGAAATCGACGAACAACGTCTGATAAATTTCAAAATGTGGGATGAATCTTTGAAAGGTGAGTGTATTCATGCTTCACCTGACTCCCTCTGACAGAAGAGACTCAGGACGGCCTCTGACCCGAGATGACGACGAAGCTGGGCGATACGTCGGCTTTTCATCCATCAAGGAGACCGCGATGAAGTACCGCCGCGCTCATCCGGAAATATCAGCGGTGGGGAGCACCATGTTCTGGGAGGGGGATAATGATGAATGTATAGCTTAATGACACTTGCGGGCCTGGACTTATAAATAATCTGTACTTTCAAGTTTATGTCTCTGAACGCACCCATTACCTGACCTGGATGGGGAGATTCACTTGCTGGTGTATTTGGGGCTGGAGGAATTCGGTGAATAATTCTTGACAACAAAACCAGAACAGACGTTGAACTGAGTCTGAGATTCGATGAAAGAGGTTGGAAGAAAGTTGGCCGATTCGGTCGGAGGTTGGAAGAAGTGATCGCCGTCCGTCGGCCGAAATTGCTCTTACCTTTGCACCATGACGTCCTTGCGCAAACGAATTGGGTTCCAAGCTGCGGACGACGAAACCGACGACCACCGCGTCGTTCTAGATGAAGTCGAGCAAGAGGAACTCATCGAGGACCTCAGGCAGCACAACACAAAAACAACTGCACGGGCTCTGCTCCTCCTTGATGGTGTCCTAGTTTTCTCCGCTTTACTGTATGCCCGCAACCGTGTTGCAATTCAAGTTGAATAACGGTTTCAATGTCCAGCCAAATTGTGTACCTTCTCAAGGACTCCAAAGCCAGTCCGCTCCTCGCCCTCTTCCCTGCCTCCACACCGGAACCGAACCCTCCGTGTCCGACATCATTCGCGATCCTCGCGCTCGCATTACACGCGAACCTGGCCCTTCTTTTGCATCCGAAACTCGCGCTGTCGTTACACCCGACAATACCGCTGCCTCTTTCGTACTCCCTTTCATATGGACTCACCGCCGTAGCACCGTCATTGTCGCTGTTCCTTGCGCGTTCGTGGCAGGCGACTGCGTGGGCCGCTCTCCCTCTTCTGGTCGTGGGGGTCACACACTCGGTACATAGCACCCTTCAGGAGGGAGACGAGGCACTCGCGGAACTCCAGAGTCTGCGGTATCATGCACCGGGTCCATAGACCGTGTTCTACTTGCAGCTGCTTGCTCAATTCATCAATCAATCCATCCTGGTTGAGGATTTGCTGCGGCAAATTAGAAGGCGGTGTTCAAGTTGTTGTCACGAAAGAGACATAGATCACGTCCTGGCTATACACAGGGCGAGAAGGATTGCGCGGAAAAACCTGAGCATATCAAGTACATTGGGAGTACACAAGATGGAATAGAACTTTCCGAGCCCCTTCAAGACTTGTCAACTTTTGTCACGACGTCTGCGGCGAAGAAGCATGCGGCCTGGTTGAGGCCGAAATCATCATTGGCGTTCAGGATCGTTTTCTGGGTGTCGCTGTCCTGTATCATCTGGGAACAGGGCTCAGGTGGAGTCCAAGACTAATAAATAAAATGAAACACCTCTTTCACGTCGTCCAAGGTCTTGGGGGGAGGCGGTGTTCAGGACATGCGTAGACAGAAGTTTGAGGGCATACCTTGCTGTTAGCACGTCGAACGCAGGTGAACTCAGGCGTGGAGAAGCCGAACGCCCGCATGTGGTCGATAAACATACTATTGTTCATCCACTTTGAGAGAGCAGGCGTCAGGTAGAGTGTTTGAAATTTCCGAGCAGTGACGTACTAGTTCATAGTTGACGAGGTTCTTCTTGACAGCGGGATGAGCGATCCACTTGTCAATAAATGAAAGGAATTTTTGGGAAAAAATTTCAGCGGGCAGATTCGGCGGCGTCTGATAAATGCCTATGGTATGGATACCACTCGCCGGGGTGGGATTATCGATTTTTGGAAGGACATCCATGCAAAACGAATGACTGTCGCTGAGCAGGCCAGATTCCTGGATATTTGCGGCTATCTTTTGCACCGTAGCGTCTTCCAACATCTTGAAACAGTTCAGCAGCGAAAGAAAGGTTTCTTTTTTCAACATACTGCGAGGAAGTGGTCCGGCGTCTACAAACATATTAGAACCGGACCATATGCAATTCCCAGCCTCACCTCAGTCTCCGCGGTGACTAATAGAACAGGTTCAGCGGGCACGTAGTTCCATACTTTGACATGGTCGTCCAATAAGTCGTTTCGAAATATCTACCACAAAATGCAAGGTATGAATGGTTTTCTGCGGTGAGGGATGGATAAGCGCACCATATCTACTTTGAGCACATTTTGTTTCACTATGGGGAGCAGGAGTGCCTCATCGATGAGTGCCGACATTTTGGCCTCAAACTCCTTCCTCGAGAGGTGAGGGGGAGTCTTGTAGATGAAAATGGCGCAAAAGCGGTCCTTGCGTGTGGACATGGAATGTGGGGACAAAGGGCTTGAGACTAACACAAGCCAATGGTTGGGGTATTTTATAGGTGAAAGAGGGCTGCGCGGCACGAGGCAACGTGGGATGGATGTCTAAACTGGCCCTGTGGCGTGAGGGTGGAATGCATGTAGGAGGGAGCTCTTCCTTCAACCTACGAGCCACAAGATCCTAGTTCCACCGCGAATCAGGGTTCAACAGTAAGCAAGAAGGAGTGGGCTTGGGAGCTCATAGAACACGCAGAGTCATTGGTTCCTTCTGGATTTCTATAGAGGCCATAGTAGAATTTCCGGCTCGAACTATCGCGTTAAATTTGCAAGTAGTGCGACGCAGTCAATGAAAACATCCGTGATCACGCGTTCAGCATGAGGCAGAGATACGGAAAGTATGAGACAGAGATACGGAATACAGGGAGAGGCATGGGAGACCACAGAAGAGCCTGGGCGTTTAGAGGCGTTTAGACAAGTTGAACTTAGATTGTTGCAAAGATGCCATCAACCGTTTACGCTTGCAATCACCACCGCCACACGTCAAACAGAAAATCTGCTTTGCTGATTTGCTTGGTCTGATTCTGCACTCTCAACGCCCCAAAATTACTTACTTGAATATCAGTCCCTTCAACTTACTTGATGGCCACGATCCTCGACTCTGAGCCGGCAGAATGGGCGTCGGACTCGGCGAGCTCAGACTGGAACTCGGAAGATGAATTGAGCGAATATTCAGACACACGCGTAGAGGATGAGGACTGGGAGCGCGCAGAGGGAGGTCAGTAATTCTCGACGGCCCGCAGCCAAACGTCCAACCCAGCCAGACTTTACGAAACATTACAACAGACTTCGACAGCACGTCGCAGTACGCACCGGCAACGTTCAAGGCACCGCCTCTGCTCTGGGCAAAAATGCTGCCGTCGTCGCTGTCCCCGCGATAAATCACCCCGCTGCAAAAACAACCACAAGTGCTCCTCCGCGCGACCGCACTGCCGACCAGCTCGCTGCTCTGGCAAAGTACTCATCGAAGATCGCCAAGATCGATGTACCGTACATGATGGGTGTGGGTGTGAACCGCAAAGGGCCCAGTGCGTCTGCAAACATGAAAGATCGCGCAGATCGCGCGACCACAGAGCAGGTATTGGACCCCCGTACGCGCACCATTCTGCTCAAGATGGTTGGTCGCGGGGTTATAGACGAGGTCAACGGGTGTGTCAGTACGGGCAAGGAGGTATAGTGTCTCCATTTATTTCGTTTTTTAAAAACAAACATTGGTTGTAGGCCAACGTTTACCACGCCCTTACACCGGACAAGGCGCACCTCGCGCTCAAGATCTACAAAACCTCCATTCTTGTGTTCAAAGACCGCGACAAGTACGTCTCGGGTGAGCACCGCTTCCGCCGTGGCTACTCGCGACACAACCCCCGCAAGATGGTCCGCCTCTGGGCCGAAAAAGAAATGCGCAACCTCAAGCGCCTACGCGCCGCAGGTCTCCGTGCCCCCGAACCGCTTGAAGTCCGCGAGAACGTCCTCGTTATGACTTTCCTCGGCAGCTCCGAGGGCTGGGCGTCCCCGCGCCTCAAGGACGCCGAGCTCCCCGCTGACGCCGCCGCTCCCCTCTATGAGGAGCTTCTCCTCGCTGTGCGGACGCTTTTCCATCACTGCCGCCTTGTGCACGCAGATTTGTCGGAATACAATATCCTCTATCACGAGGAGCATCTCCACATTATCGATGTCTCGCAGAGCGTGGAACACGACCATCCCTCCGCGTTTGATTTTCTACGGAACGATCTTAAAAATGTAGAAGAGTTTTTTGCGCGCCGGGGGGTGCGGTGTTTGGGGCTGCGGCGCGCCTTTGAGTTTGTCACTCGCGACCAGCTGCCGGCCGTCGACGCGCTGATCGAGGAAACGCCAGTAGCTGACCCCACGCCGGCGACGAAAGCCGACTCGTCTCCGCCGCCCACGGTAACCGAGTCTGCGGCTCCCACGACAACTGAGGCTCCGACGCCCACAATATCCGAGTCTCCGCAGACTAACGACCCACCTGCCTCTGGCCCGCCGCCCGAAACCGACCGCCACGCCGTCGCCGTTCTGCGCGCCTGGCTTCAAGTCGCCGAGGACGAGAATGACGACCCGCGCGACGACGGACTACAAGAAGACGCGGTCTTCCTACATGCGCATATCCCGCGCTCACTGAACGAGGTGTTCGACCCTGAGCGGGACGCCGCGGCGCTCGCGCGAGGGGAGGACCGGGGACTGGTGTATGCCGATGCGCTGGGGCTGGTGCCGCGCGAACCTCGAGCTGAGCCCAGCAAGGGGAAGGCCAAGGTGCGGTTCGAGGGGCGGCTGAAGATAAGCCCGGGGATGGGGATGAGGAGGCGAGCGACGATGACGATGAGGATGAGGAAGGGGATAGCGGCGAAGACACGGACGCCGACGCGGAAGGTGGGGATGGGTTCCAGGAACGCACACCGCGCGGCCATCGGCACGAGGACCGCGATGCGAAAAAGGTAACCCCGCTTTCTGATCTTCATTCCAATCAATTTTTGATTGCTCATTTGTTGTTTTGTGGCGCAGGAACGCAAGAAGGCGGTCAAGGCCGAGGCGAAGGAGCGCAGGAAGCACAAGATGCCCAAGGCTGAGAAGAAGCGCGCTGTAAAGAAGGGCAAGTAGAGGCAAGTAGACAAGATTTTGGGATTAGAAATTTGCTTCGTTGGTAGAGTCGTCAGAATTTAAATTGAAATCGAAATCATACTGGGTCTCCAGCTTTGGCATAGTGTCGCGATACCGGATGTCGCGCAGAAATCGTCCAATGTCGAGTGTGAAGTTACTCTTAATAAACAAACATGACCCGCAATTCAACGCCTTCTGCTTAAAAAGGAAATTTGTTCGCTGCACTGCCACCTTTATTTTTTATCTCTTTATCTTCGTGTCTTGGTACTCGGTCATCTGTGCATCCCGTTCCCGTCCCACCTGGATAATATTTTTCTGATCATACTTGGATTTTTTACTGCTTCACTTGTCGTCCGGCAGGATGTTCGCGCCACGCAAATACCGTTCATCCAAATACCAGGTGAAAGCACTGCCTTCGATTCACGGTGCGTTCTTCAAAATTTAATTCAATCCTTCTCATTTTAGCCAAGCATGCGTCGAACACACTTCTGCACGAAATATTTATTATACTTTAATTTTGTGGGGCACCGACGACTCCCCAGAATCGGTCTAAGAATATCAAGCGTCGGTGATGCAACCAAGGCTCGCGTCGGTAACCGTTTTGGTGTACTTGTACAGGGTGCCTTGCGAGACTTTGAGCGGGGGTGCGACCCACGCCGCGCGCCGTGCCGCGAGCTCCTCGTCTGACACATGGAGCTCGATGGTATTCTTGACGGCGTCGACAGAGATGACGTCCCCGTCCTTTACGAGCGCAATCGGTCCACCCACCTGCGCTTCCGGCACAACGTGTCTTTTTGTTTGAGAAAATGAATGACCACTTCCAACCTGAATAAAAAGGCACTTACCCAATGCAGAACCCGTGCGACCCGCCGCTGAAGCGCCCGTCAGTGAGGCACGCGACATCCATGCCGAGCCCCGCGCCCATGATTAGACTCGTCGGCTTGAGCATCTCAGGCATTCCGGGGCCGCCCTTGGGCCCGAGGTATCGGAGGATCACGACCGTCTTCTCGCCCTTCTTGATCGACCCGCTCTCCACAGCCGCGAACATATCCGCCTCTGTGTCAAATGTGCGCGCCTTCCCTGTGAACCCGAGGCCCTCCTTGCCCGTGATTTTCGCGACCGCCCCGCCCGGCGCAAGGTTGCCTTTCAAGATCCTGCAAGGGGTAGTAGCTAATGGATGGCATGGAGCAAACGAAAACCAACCGAATATGTCCACTCTCCTTGATGGGCTTGTCCAGTGGCAGGATGACCTTTTGGGCGGCGAAGTCCAACTCGCCGTACTTTTGCGTCCAGCGGTCGAGATTCTCCCCGAGCGTTTTGCCGGTCACGGTCATGTTGTTCCCCTCAATAAGGTTGTTTTTGAGCAGGTAGGCCAATATTTCTGAGCCATACATATGAGTGCAGGGAGTGTGATGTGAAGAGCAAGCGTACTGGGGATACCGCCAATTTTATACACGTCCTCCATAACATATTTCCCGCTTGGCTTGAGATCAGCGAGGAAGGGTATGCGGTCCGAGACATTTTGGAAATCGTCGATGTTCAGTTCAACGCCAACGGAGTGCGCGACAGCAATGAGATGCAGGACAGCATTGGTTGAGCCACCCAGAATCATTGTTAGGACCTATCCGGATTCAGGGACGGTAGTTCACGAGAGGCAAACCCGAAAAATAATTACAATGGCGTTTTCAAAGGCAGAGCGGGTCATGATGTCGCGGGGAAGGAGGTTTTGCGCAAGCAGATTGTGCATTACTGGGCCGATAGAGGAGCACTCGTCGTGCTTCTCCTGCGACTCGGCCGGGAAAGAGGAAGAGCCGGGCAGGGACATCCCTAGAGCTTCAGCAGCGCTGGCCATCGTGTTGGCAGTGTACATCTGAGCGCAGAATTAGCGTCCGTCTGAAAGCGGGGCGCGTGTTTGCTTACGCCACCACATGCGCCGGGACCAGGACAGGCATGTCGGTTAGTGTTGTATCGCTCCTTCTCGGCTGCGGGCGTTTTGCCATCCGCTAGATATTTTCCGTAGGACTGGAAAGCGGAGACGATATCCAGCTGCGGGGAGCCCTCGCAGGAGCCCGCACGGATAGACCCGCCGTAAACCATTATACCCGGGCGGTTCAGCCGGCCAACTGAGGCGTAACAATAAATGAAACCTTCCACATATTTATAAGTGTGGACAACTGACGAGCCATTAAAACACCCGGCATGTTTTTGTCGCAGCCTGGGACGACGACCACGCCGTCGAGGTGATGGCCGCCTGCCGCGGTCTCAACCTGGTCCGCGATGAGATCCCGCGACTGGAGCGAATATGACATTCCGCTCGTGCCCATGCTAATGCCATCGCTGACTCCGACCACGCCAAATTGGTAGCCAATGAGTTCCGATTTTGTGAGGGAGGCTTTTATGTCTTGCCCGAGACCGAGGAGGTGCTTGTTGCATCTCAAAGGCGGTGAATAAAGACAATGAAATTCGTTTTTGGTATGACTCACGGATTTCCTTCATACCTGGATGTTTCTCGTCAGGTAGACCAAATAACATTCAGATAAGCCTACCAGATGCTCGCGACACCAACCATAGCTTTGTTAAAGTCATCGTCGGTTTTAATGCCATCTGTCGCGTAAAGCATGGCCTGCACAACTGTGAGCGAATGAGATGCCTTGAATTGCGCACAACTTTACTTGGCTGGCGCCCTGGTCCTTGGGCTGGGTGACGCGCCTGCTGTACCGGTTCATAATGGGCTTGTCCGCCCATTGTGCAGTTGTTGTTGAGAAGCAACGACCGCGACCAACCGCCTTGGTCGTTCTGAACATTTTGTGCGTTCCGTCACATGAGCGGCTGTCATTGTGTCAATTGATCATGAAGGATTGATAGGGGTTGGACCTCTTTCATTCCATCATCGCCCTGACCCCGCCTAACCCGTCCTTAGACCTCTTTGGATGTTATGGACTTGACGCTATACAAGAAGTCCTCGTGATCTCAAGATGGTACTGAAGATCTGCCAGAGGAGAGACATTACGCGCAGTCCCTCGCCTGTACTCAGCCAAGGTTTCCAGATATTCCGCGGTTCAACAGTTTCCAACAGCCGCTCTTCGGCTAGCCTTTGTTCTAACTTCGGCCGCATTTTGCAGCTGTTGACTCGATCCTCGTCACGGAGCCGTGGATGGTACGGTGCTCCTTGGTTGAGCCGCATACTTATGCAGTGTGATTCGCGACGCTTTTTGAGTCCCTGGTAGCCATCTAAATGTCGAACCGTTTGAGGCCAGTGAGGGATAACAATCTCGATCGCCTATACTGTCTTTATAGCTGTTCATTCAAGGCATAAAGCCCCATTCATTTCTTTCAGCACGAGTGAAATGCTTTTCTTCCTGACTTGCGTTCTGTCCTCCCCTTTTTGCCAGCCGCTTGCCAAGTCGACGATGGCGACTCCGATGCCAGACAAGATGACTTGTTTTCTCTTTCCGGGATGCTGCACGTCCTCATCTCGCTCCCCAGATCATCAACCTGATGCTATACATTATCGTCCCCCTCTATTCCATCTACCGCCTGGTTCTCATGATCTTCACGATCTTGTTCTCACCGCTGGTCCCACTGTCTTTGAGGGTGCGAATCTCGCGTCCAGCATCCTCATTACAGGGACTAGCATTGCGATCTTGGTCTTTATGCTATCTATGTCCGACAGGAAACTACCCGTCGGTTCGTGCTTTTCTTCCCTCCACACCCGCATTCTCTCACAAAGAATGTAACCAGGACTCCCCCCGAACCCAAACTAGCAGAGTACGTCTATGACTCTCCGGCCCAGATTTCTCAGGCTGGGTATTATGCTGGCGGGCCCCAGCAGCCGGCGATGGCTTACGGTCAACCGCCAATGTCCAAGCGCCAGTTCCGGCGCAGCAAGTGCGGTATGCTCAACCACACGAGCATGCTCCTGGCTTGTAGACGGCTTCATCTGCTCCGATGCAGGGACCCTCGCTCACATACCCCACCCTGCGCGGGACCGCCTGTTTTGCAAAAAAAAACAGGTCCGGCGTTTGCTGGAGTAATGATGGCATTCACGAGGCGAACCCTCTATCTTACTTATTCACTAACAGGAAAGACGGCGGAAGTGCAACTAGGTCTCCGGTCTATCGAGACTATCCCTCTTACGCGTTGTTTTACCGCGCAACGAAATGTGTAGCAAGCTCATGTCCACGTCTTCCCCAATCGTCAAATATCCAATGTTCTAAACAACGTGCAGGAAACATACTGACTGTGGTGGAGGTCCGCACCGTATGGCTTACTCTGGACACCGAAATGGATTGATTCTGAGATATTTTGGTGCGGCAATCAATGTGACACGGGATTCTTGAATTCGAATCGAAAGGATTCGAATTTCGCAGTCGGCGTTTGATTGATCGGCCGATACTCCGGCCACGCGAGTTACCCGCGGAACCTTCGAAAAAAATATTGACGCCATATGCCTTTGCATGCGCACTTTCTGAACGGAGTCCCGCGACGGGCGATGCATCTTTCGACGAAACAAATCTCCTGAAAACTGTACCCTAGGCGATTTTCCTTTTCGAGGTTCTCGAAATACAAATGCAGGTAGCTGGACGGAGGATATGAAATTGTTGCCATCGTCTCCATTCTACTTCATCGTGCGTGTGAAAATGCAAAGAAAGTGCGCATCTTATCGCTGGAAGCCGGGCAGAGATCACGCAAATCAGGAAATTAGACTTTGTTGGTCGGTACCGTTGATGCGGGTCGTTCTAGACAAATTCGGACCAGACCACTCAGGGACTCTCCTAATTCGATTGTGTTTCGGTTAAAAAGTTGAGCTCGCAGAATTGGAGGGGTTCGGTGGAGAGGAGAGCGCGTCTTGAGCATTATTCTACGGTCCAGTGAACAGGCAGGTTAAAAAAATTGTGTTCCTGTGGTATTGATGAGAAACTGACTTGGTTGGAAATAATATGGTGATCTTTTCAACTCTCTTCGTCTCCGCTGGGCCTACTTTTGAGCCCGCCGTACGGAAGTAATCCGTATGAGCCCCCGCGGCTCTCCTATTTGGTTCGTCTCCCCGTTATTCTTCCGCAACAGTGATCGAATTCATTGCAGTGTTGCAACACCTACTTGAGACATTCAGGCGACTTGGATGGGACCTCCATTCTCCAGGGACTGCTTTCCCCTTACCTCGACATTACTGTCCTGTTGTCTCCCTCCCAAGTCATTCTTTAGGTTGTCCGCCGCCGTCTGCACGGTCATCGCTGCCGCCCGCCGCGGCCTCGCCATAATGGAGAAAAAGAGCTTGCTGCCGCCTAGTATTCAGCCCTTTATATGGACTGGGCCTCAGGTTCCGCAAGGCGGGTCTTCCACCACAAGCTCGCCTGGAGCGCAGGAGGAGGCGCCAGAGCTTCCCAGCCCAATACACGCGCCCCCGAGGCCAACGTCCTTCCCTCCCCTTCCACCCCTTCCTGCTGCTTTCCCGGACCCTCGCCGCCCATATTCCGACTACGAAACAGGAGCGCTCGACCCCGTCGGGATATACGTACCTTCTGGGCTGCCTGTTCCCGAGCGACTAGCCGGTCCTTCTTCCATTCCTCATGGTTCTACTAGTGGGCGCTACCGGAGTCCAGCCGTTAGCGATCCACGATATCCGGTAGTGGGGCGCTCGCAGGTGCCATCGCCGTACTCAGGGAGCCAGAGCCTGCCTGGTCTTTCGCAAATAACCGGCAGCCCACTGGGCTGGAGAGAGGGCGAGGCCGGGCCGTCCTCTCTGGTTCATGGGCACGCATACAGCGGCAGACCGAGTCCCCCATATCCGCCCCCGCAGCCAATTTATCGCAGGGCTACTGAGCCGTGGAATTATGGGGAGGGGACATATGTCCAATGTAAGCGAGTTCCCCGCCGTTTTGAGTTTTCTTGGTCAGTCTTGCTGACTTTGGTATTTTAAAGCTGGGTTGCAGGGTAGTTACGAACGACTAAGGGACTTGAATCTTCACGATGAATATCCGCTGAATCCATTTCCTGAGCCGTCTCGACTCCCGCCAGTTTATGGTCGTACACCAGATGGGTACGGCTCATTCGAGGGTGGACGCGGTGAGCAAATAGCACTCCCGCCCCTCTACCGTGCGGTCCAGTCGCAATCGTCTGCGAGTGCACACTCCGATCTCACAAGGGCAGACGATGACGAGCACTCCCAAAAACGGAAGCTACCTGGCGAATTCGACGGCCACGTTCCACGCCCAACCGTTCCGAAAAAGATTCGAGTGGCTTGTGATTTTTGCCGACGTAGATATTCCTCGTTCCTTTTTGAGACGAAGCTGGTTACTAAATGACCTACAGGGCGGAAACTGAAATGCGATGGACACGAGCCTTCTTGTTCAAACTGCGTCAACCGAGACGTGAAGTGCATTTATAGTCCTATTTTGAGACGACGAGGTCCTGGCAAAGCCGCCAAGGGGACCAAGAGCAAAAAACGGGCGACAAAAACGGGTCGACACTCGGAACCTTCAGCACCAGGCCATGAAGGGGTTGCAGGCATGGAAAGCACTGTGCCTCAGTTGCGTTCACGAGCATCGTTCCCCGAGTCAATGTATTGGGCGCAAAACACGCTTGTAGGAGCCAGATATGATTCGCGCCAACCATCGCCCGAGTGGACCCAGCAGACAAAACGACGGAGGAGCCGAAAACGCGAGCCGAGCTCGGACTATAGCACACCGCCGGAGGATGAAGAAGACGACGAGGAGTCAAGACAGTATTAGACGCGTCTTTTGGGTGTTTGGCAGGGACGTTCAGATGGTCTGCGCGCCTGCTCGGTAATGGTGTGTTTGCAAGCGGGACCGTGGCGTATAACCTACCCACCAACGACTTCCTCGGCGTTCTTCTTTACGTTACGCCCACCGTTGCCGTCCGCTCTACTTACGCCCGTGGCTCTGCGTAGCTACGGATCCCACGTTGTCGAACTGAGTCTGGGCTCGTTTGCTTGCTTGCTCTCTACTTATTTCTGTGTTAATTTCCATGCCTGTGTTGCCTTTACTTGTAGTTTGGCTCGGTATATTCTACTCTAGCTCGCACTTGAATAATTTTCATGTATCGTCTGTACACCCGATAATTTTTGACTGTGTTGCCTTTCGATGTCTCCGATCGGCACGGTTTGACGGATGTGTGTTATATTAATGCTCGGTTCTTGATTTTGAATCACCGCGCTTTGCCTGCGTGCGGGCAGCTTGCGGCATTCACTAACCCGCGCTGGCCTCTTATGCAGCACTCCGAGCAGCGGAAATGGCAAGAAACTGATCGGGACGCGCTGTACAGCAATCCCGGAACTCTGTTGGCAGGTAATGAGCTCCTTTGCCTTTCTCGATTACCCAGAGTGAAATGCCGGACCTCCCAGCTGCTCCCCGTCCGGAACCCGCAAAGGAGCTCACGCTACTCGTCGCTGGCTGTCGAGGAGGCAAGTCGTTTCCGCATGATTTACCCCGCAGAACACGATATTGAGACCGCACTTCGGATCAGGTAAAAGCTCGCTCCTCCGGCTGCTGATCGACACCAGCGACATAGCCCGGGTGCGTCCAAGGAGCAGCTCCAGTCGGTCGCCCGCTTTGTCCAGGGATGCAGTGGCCATACTTCAACTATTCGGACCGTCTCCGTCGACATTGACGTCGACGGTTCCGAGCCCCTCGCGCTCACCCTGGTCGACACCCCGTCCGTGGATTTCAAGGATGACGCATATGCAGAGCGTGTGGTTTCCGAGACTCTACGTTTTATAGAGTCTCGGCTGGCCGAGGGAGACGACGTGAGTCGCCGCTTAATTTCGTCTGCTACGGTGTTCAGGCGTTCTAACAACGTACCAGGACCGGATTGCGCAGAATGGAGACCGATACGTCCATTTGTATGTAAAGAAACCTTAATCTTGCTCCTCTGACAATATTTCAACGCAGGTGCATCTACTTTCTCGACCCCGACCAAATCCTCCCGCCTTCGGTCGCAGCACCGCCTCCCCGCACCCGCACCAACAGCTTTTCGCAGATGGATCAAGAGCCAGTCATCTTGGAACCTCCAGTTACCAACAACCCTCTTTATACCGCCCAGCCTTGCCTCTTGTCGAAATCAGTACTATCCGCCGTCTCTCCCTAGGGTTAATGTGCTCCCAGTGATCGCAAAGGCTGATATCCTGTCCAACGAGCGTCTCGCCGCCATAAAAATGGCCATCCGTCGAGATCTCGCCGACAACGGCATTGGTTTTGGCATTTTCGACATTGATCATTACCCCGGTGGTGCTGATGATCTCCCGCCACCCAACGGCATGTCCTTGTCGGCGACCAATTCGCCTCCTTCGTCTCCCGTGGCTTCCCCTCTCTTGCGATTACCATATGCACTCATTTCTCCCGATATATATTCTCATAGTGAGGGCGTTCCGCACCGGAACTTGCCCTCTCGAGCCGACCTCGTGCTCCAATACACTCCTTCTCACATTCTTCGTCCTCCAAGAAAAACCTGCGGGGGAAATTTGTCCGGACCTATCGATGGGGTGCCGTCGACGTTTTGGACCCAAACCATAGTGACTTCATACCCCTGCGTGCCGCCATATTCCACCATATGAACGTATGAACTTCGTCTCTGTATTGTGGTCATGGCTGATTCGTTT